>BQNB010178668.1:0-12848 GCA_026074375.1 Tanacetum coccineum
ATCTCGAGCATCAGGACGCAAGGGTACATCGACAAAGGATGTCAAGTGTTCTTAGTTCAAATGATGAAGAAAGAGGAAATTGAGGCATCTAAAAAATGAATAGAAGACGTGCCTGTTGTCAGAGACTTTTCGGAAGTATTTCCTGAAGATTTGCCAGGATTACCCCCGACGCGCCAAGTAGAATTTCACATCGAGTTAATACCCAGAGTTGCACCTGTTGCACGCGCACCCTATCGTCTTGCACCTGCAGAGATGAAAGAACTAGCCGAGCAGCTAAAAGAACTTTCTAACAAAGGTTTTATAAGACCAAGTTCCTCTCCGTGGGGAGCAACAATCTTATTTGTCAAAAAGAAAGATGGATATTTCCGAATGTATATCGACTATCATGAGTTGAAAAAACTTACAATGAAAAATCATTACCCCTTACCAAGGATCGATGACTTATTTGATCAGTTGCAAGGATCCAGCATCTACTCAAAAATTGACTTAAGGTCAGGTTATCATCAGTTAAGGGTTAGAGAAGAAGATATTCCCAAGACTGCTTTCAGAACACGATACGGACACTATGAGTTCCAAGTTATGCCTTTTGGGTTGACCAACGCACCTGCGGTATTCATGGACCTCATGAACCGTGTGTGCAAACCATACTTGGACAAGTTTGTGATTGTGTTCATTGACGATATTCTCATATACTCCCGTGACGAGAAAGAACACGAAGAACACCTGAAGACTATTCTAGAGTTGCTGAAGAAGGAAGAACTGTATGCCAAATTTTCCAAGTGTGAATTTTGGATCAATACGGTAAAATTCCTTGGTCACGTGATCGATAGCAGTGGTATTCACGTAGACCCAACTAAGATTGAGGCTGTTAAGAATTGGGCATCTCCAACTACTCCTTCGGAGATTCGCCAGTTCTTAGGGCTTGCAGGTTACTATAGGAGATTCATTGAAGGATTCTCTAAAATAGCTAAACCTATGACGGAACTAACGCAGAAGGATAGAAAGTTTGATTGGGGTGAAGAGCAAGAGACGGCCTTCCAACTACTGAAGCAGAAGCTATGTGTTGCACCTATTCTGGCACTACCAGAAGGCAGTGACGATTTTGTGGTGTATTGTGATGCATCCATAAAAGGGTTAGGTGCCGTATTGATGCAAAGGATGAAGGTTATTGCGTACGCTTCTAGACAACTAAAGATCCACGAGAAGAACTACACTACTTATGATCTGGAGTTAGGAGCGGTAGTGTTCGCCCTGAAGATCTGGAGACACTATTTATATGGCACAAAATGTGTGGTGTTCACTGATCATAAGAGCCTACAACATATCTTAAACCAAAAAGAACTCAATATGAGGCAACGCCGATGGATAGAGCTCCTAAGTGATTACGATTGCGAAATTCGTTATCACCCGGGGAAAGCAAATGTTGTAGCAGATGCTTTGAGTCGGAAGGAAAGGGTCAAACCGCTACGAGTAAAAGCTCTGGTTATGACCATTGGCTTAGACCTTCCGTCACGAATCCTTGAGGCGCAGAAGGAAGCTGTTAAGGTTGAAAACATTGAAGCAGAAGATATTGGTGGCATGCTAAAGAGGTTAGAAGCCCGCGCTGATGGAACATTATGTTTGGATAATAGAAGTTGGTTACCGTTTACGGTGTGTCACAAGGAGAACTTTGATTATGCACAGTCGCATATGTCAAAAGTATTACTATTCATCTCGGATCGACAAGAATGTACATGTGACCTGAAAATTGTTATATTGGTGGCCAAACATAAGGCTGACTCGACACATATGTCAAGTTCTCACAAAGGCCTGTAACTTGTACCAGGTCAAGGCCCCTTCCGTCGAACATCAGGAGGCCCTCTGGTTTATTGGTCTAACCTGATATACCAGAATGGATAAAGTAGGGAACAGATACATCAATGGGCCACTTCATCACCAAGCTACCTAAAATGGCAGAAGGATTTGATTCCTATTTGGGTCTATTCTGTTGATCGTGTTATTCAGTACCCAGTCTGCTGTCACTTTTTGCCAAATGAGGCGACAAATTCGACAGAAAAATAATGATGGTTGTACAAGAATGAGAATCCAGTGAGCAAGAGAATGGTTATACCAGTGTCATCTCATCTTCCGATCGTGATAGTGCTGTTTTTATAGTCGTGAGATTTGGCATATTTATAATAAAAAGCTGACTTGGGTATACTCGAGTTAGAACTGAGCCTCGCTTAACAACCTGAGAATTCTGTCATTGGTCAGCGTGAGCGGACCAATCAAAGAATTGATACGCGGCGCATTGCTAACCACTGCCTGTCTTGGCTTTCCGGTGTGCTATCTTGGACCATCGCGACACATTAATTTCTAAACTTCCACAATCCCAACTACTCAAAACGTCCCCCCATCTTAAAACACCCCCCTCTCCAACCACTTAATCTCCCAATTACAATCTCGCGCACACGCAAAAACTTACTGACACTCTTCTTTCTCGATGAATTCTGTAAATTATTTAATCTACAAATTTTCTCTATTCACCCGCACCACCCACCACTTCCCCACTCTAATAATACCAGAGTGACCTAAACAGTCCCCTCAGAAAAACTCATAGTCATCAACTTACGCACCACCTATCCATTATCCCTAATCACTCCCCCCTCTAACCTATCCTCGGCACTCTACTCACCTTGCTAAAGTCCTAATTCTCACATGTAAAATCAAATTCTATCATATACTTGCACTCCTTTATATGATAACTCCTAAAATTTCTCTGTTTCCTTTCCAGTAACCCCCATACATCAATAGACAACTTTCTCTATAAAATAGACATAGACACTCTCTCTCCCCCTTCTAAACATCTCACTATAAGATAGAGAGATAGACCTCTAAAATATCTGTACCTATCTCATCTCTCCCTAAATAATCTACAAATCCACTTACTACCAATAAAATGCCCCTCCCTATAACAATCTCCAAATAAAAAATACAGTCATGACCCAAACTAGAAACTAACACCCAATCCTCTTCCCACCCCACACCACCCTCTCACACACACCCCAACACTCAACTCACCAATCATATCTACAACATACTATTTAATGTATCGAGAGTCCCCCCACCGAGCCTTAACCTCTCTATCTCCACCCCTCTCTCAATCTATCTCATCATAACAAATACTCACAGAACTGTCACACTTAATAAACGCCTACGAAATTCCCATCCTACTCTAGAACCCCCACTAATTATTATCCCAGAGATCCTTTCTATAACCTATAATAAACACCACTATATGATCCATAATAATCCAACCATACATCAACCAATACAATATGAATAGCTTTCTATACCACAAACACCCAGTTAAATAAGACGATAATCCCACCTAATCTATTACTCCTGTGTGTGTACACCTATAGTAGATAGAGAGAGATAAATACATGTATAACATGTAGAAACCAAAGAGGTTCTATGTCATAATAGAATACCTAGTCTCCATTATCAATCCCCTACAACATCCAAAAACACCAAGAGATAGAGATAGAAAGAAACACCACTGTCCTCCATAGAGAGTCCACACTCTCGACTTGTTTCTACGTGATCACTACGCTGTTATGCAGTGTGTTGTGTGCTCATCACTCGTATGACTTACAATATATAAAACCAATCGGGACTACGCTCGACAAATTAACACACCCTCCACTTTAGTCCAACCCCCCAATACCCTCATGCAATCACCGTCACATACCAATAACAGTCTCAATCCACCCATACTCAGAAAAACTAAGTTTAAAGATGTGTATCGAAATCACAATATATGTAAAAATTGAAATTTTTAGAAAATAACAAAAAAAACTGTAAATATTAAGACAATAAAACCAGTGCATTATGTAAATTGTATAATGTTAACTGTTTGCGAAATTAAAGTATATTAATTTATTTTATATAATTACAATAAAATAGTACAAAAAAAATTGAAAATATTAAAATAACCTGCATCCCCCTATAAGTCAATGAATAATACGTAGGACTCACTCACAAATACTGATCCGACCGAGACAACCAGTAACTTGAGATAGACGTCCCAGTGACCACATCTCGGCTCAAACTCCTTCACATTATAAAGCCTTCAGTAATCTACTTAAAATTTTTCATAAAGAAGTCCATAACACAGAATCTCGCACTAAGCGCCACACTAACCGTAGTCTATGCGAATCCCTCATTGTGATATCGTAACGCGATAGATTCATGAGTAGATCACATATCGACTAACATCAGCGTCTCTTGGAGATAGTCCCTCCAACTCTTCACGTAAGATTGTAGTTTTCCTGAAACGTCGAAGGATCGAATAATATCTGACTGCAGACGCTCTGCACTTGTTCAGCGCGTATTCAGCGCCTCTGGAAAGCAGTGAGTGTGGTTTGGACGCCCAAACTTGGCAGAAGACCCCTGTTGGGGAGTGTTGATTCGATTTTTGGTGTTTGATTTGGGTTCGCAAAATCCAACGTGTGTGGATGCCTGTAATCAATTCATAAATTGCCATGCTCAAGATCCATCCAAGGTATTCTTTATCCATCTCCGCGTTACCACCACTCTAATTCCGCATTCCCAGATATCTACAGCCTCCTCCTCCCCAGATGTAAGTACCTTCCATTTAGTATGACATTCCAGAATGCCGCTAACTATCCATGTCTGATCGTTTGTTTCCCCCCCTGTGTGTTTATATTGTATCATCTGAAAATAGATGTTATTCTTCTGAGTCACCCCTTATGTACGCTTAGAGAAAAGGTGTGTTGTGTATAGTGATATGTGATGTGTTTGTTGTTTATTCTCCGGACTCTTTTAGGGAAAATAAGGGTTTTATGAATAGATAATTGAGTTGTGTATAGACGCTTTAGTATAGAGAGAGAGATATAAATATCATAGTAAGAAGTCTCAGAGATAAATTGTAGTGGGAAAGAATTCAGAAGAAGAAGAGATTCACAAGAATATTTATTTTGGGTGTTTCGTATGGTTGCCGAATTCGCACTTAAAGGAGACTCGAAAAAGGGAAAGAGGACGAATTAGGGTTTGGCTTTTTCTAAGTTTTTCAGGTTTTTATTAAGTGCTATGTATTAGATAATAAAAAATTGTGTTGGAATTTGGAACGAAACGAGTTAAATTAGGGTTTTGGGAGCTAGTAATTGTTTCTGCTCGAACTTGAATTAGCAAGATAATGAGGGGAGTGGTTTTGGTATATACTTGCAGAAAAACTTTCGGGTTAGGTTTTATACATTGTCTATCTATGTTTGTTATAATAGAATCTGATTTAAAAACTAAGTTGGGTGGTTATAAAATGTCATTTTGATTTTATTTTAGGATATAAACATGGTTAATCTTAAGTATAATATTTGTGAAATTAGAAAGATAATTATGATTATTAATGGAACGGGCATACCTGAACTAAGTTGGTACATGCGTCAAGGATAACAGAACGTGCATAAAGGTCTGCGTCATTTCTTGCTAATATCTAAAGTGTTATGAATGATTGTCATTCTTGACTCTCGTCCGTATATCAGGTGATTGTTTTGGTATAATTTTGGATAAATAAAGATATGGTTAAATTAATTAGTAAACTAAAAGGACCTAACTGACAATGTGTAAATTTGAGAAATTAAGGATTTGACTTGATAAAGACATAAAATGGAAGGTATAATCTCGCTAGTATAAAATGTGAAAACTGATATTTACAACTTTTAACCTTGATAATTGTTGTGATTTTGCGGCAGATGTAGTCCTAAAATATGGAAAGCTGTCATATTAAACCCTAAACTTGAAATGATGACATGTTAAGTCCCTAAGCTATCCAAAATACTTAATAGAATCTCAAATGATGAATATTACTAATTATGGAAACCTGCTAATTATAGAAACCTGCTAAAAATGGAAAGTTACTAAAAATGGAAAGTTACTAATTATGGAAAGTTACTAAAAATGGAAAGTTACTAAAAATAGAAAGTATAACTTAAATGAATGGTTTGTAATTCGAGTTCATCATTTCTTTAGGTTCGGTCAAGAGGGAGTGATTGTGATATTTCCTGTCGGTATTTCTCTTTACTTTGCTTTGCTTCGGAATAAGGTACAGATATTCTGACCTTTTCGTTAAGGTTTCTCATGACATGTTTCCTCTCTATCTTTGACTACTTATGTGATTTGCTACATTGCTCTGGTGCCTGTTATCTTGGCTTTCCCCTCTATGATCTGTTCATTATGTTTCTATTTGAAGCTGCTTATTGAACCTTTGATATTTGAACCTTTGATATTTGAACCTTTGACATTGAACCTTTGCTATGATCCCTTTGAAATGAACTTTGATATGACTTTGCTTTGAACCCTTCAGTTTGAGAACCAAGCCATTATTTGTTTCCTAGCCATGAAGGTAACATGGCCGTGTCATTGATGCACCTTTGGCATGACTCATGTGTGGGTGAGTGATTTCTCACACCGTCCCCCATTTGATATTATATGCGCATTATGAAGATTATTATTTGTTTAAGGGGCGTATGGATGCATCCTAGATTTGTTTTGTATTCGATGGATTATGACATTATGATATTTGGATATTTGGTGACTGATGATTGGGTGCAATCCACGTCTTTCACAACAGACTTTGGAGCTCATGACTCCATGGTCACTTTGATATGATTTGTTTGGGCTTGGTGATTGAACTTAACCTAATTTGATTCTCTGATTCATCTTACCTTACCCTATGATTTGATATTCTGATTTGTCTTACCTTATATTTGTATCCCTTTGATCATGTATTATGATATCCTTTGTACCTTGTATCATATCCTTTGATTTCCGTTATCTTTTGCATTCGATTATATATATCTGTTCACTGGGCTTTGTAAGCTCAGCCGCATTTTCTTTTCCTGCGGCAGGTATCTAAGCTAGGAGCTGGGGTTGCTTTTGGGTTATGAGTGCTGAGTGTGGACTACCCTAGAGTTCTTACCTTTGATATACGAATTGTTTCCTTCAAGACATTTGTTATTTCATTTGGATTTGTTTACCCTTTGAGAACTTATGTACCTTAAGTCGTGTTGACTTATTTCCTTTGGTTATTTATTTAAGACTTCCGCTGTTTATGCTTGTGTTATGATTGTGTATGCTTTTGATGTCACACCATATTTGTAATACTTCTACCCTTCTGGGTCGGGGCGTTACAAAAGGTATCGCAACTCTGGCACCCTCCACAATCTCATCATTATGCAATTCGGCAATCTGCATCGTTTTCTTATTGTTCTCATAAAGGACTGCTGCAAACGAGGCCCCCCTCGTACCTGAGGTTTGAACATCAGTATGCAAATTATCACAAACTTATTAAAATCCGCAACCAAAGATTGTGTAGCCTTTAACGGATCCTCCATATCCATCTCTCTATACTAAACGAAACAGCAACCAAATGAAAAGAAACCCTAAAACTTAAGGTTTCAAACGTCACAATAACAGCAAACCCTAGCCAGCCTCCATGAAGGGAGCAAATATTAAATTATAGATCAAAACAAAAAACCCTAAACTATGGACCAACTTTGAAACCCTAAAAGGCAGCTAAACCATAATCCTTAAATCCACGTCGAATCGGATAAAAACCAATTAATAACAAAGATTTAGTCTCCCCCCGCGAATTAAACGATCACAAAGGAATAGGGACGATCGGAATCGAGGCCTAAACCCTATCACATAATAATAGACGAAGCAATGAAAACAATCAATGAGAATTAATCGATCGTTATATAATGAATGATGGATTTACAAGATCAGATTAGCAAACCAGATGCAAGAGTTTTCCAAGATCGCCCATAGAGAGAGAGAATCGGGTTTTTTAAAATTCGATCTAATTAATTGCATTCCTTTTTGTACGTTTTCTTACATTTTCATACGTTTTCATTCGTTTTTGTACGTTTTCATGCGTTTTTTGCCTCTCTTTTTTTGGTAACCATGGTTTCCGACACATTGGCCGAATAATCCACGGGGTTTGAACCCACCGCCACACAGACTCAAACCAGGTAAAGCCCTCCCTTTTCAGGAGGTTGGCGCCGTTATCGTCCATTCTCGTACGTTTTCGTCCTCTTTTGTACTTTTCTTACATTTTCATACGTTTTCGTTCGTACTAACACGGAAGAAAACGTATGAAAATGTATGAAACGTATAAAAACGTACAAAAGTATACATAAACGTAAAAACATTTAAAACCAAAGAAAAACAGACGAAGCGTATGATAACAGACGAAAAAGTACAAAAATGAAAGAAAACGTATGAAAACATACAAAACCGTGCAAAAATGTACAAAACCGTATGAAAACGGAAGAAAACGTACAAACACGGAGAAAAACAGACGAAAACGTATGAAGACGTATGAAAACGTATCTTAGGGCTAAATTGCCAATTTTAAAAGTTGTTTTATAAAGAAAAATGAAAAAATACAAACACAAGGGCTGGTTTTGCAATTTACCAAAACCCTTTTATTCTTTTAGTTATAAAACGCAGGGACCATTATTGCAATTACCCTAACCTCCTTTTATTCTTTTAGTTATAAAAACGCAGGGGCCATATTGGTCACTTTCCAAACTTCATTATAACTAAATTTCGGCTTAAAAAGAAAATGAAAAGAGAAGAAAGTGTGAGGGCCATTTTTGCCTCTTCCCCATACTTCTCTTTAAACCCCTGCAACCATAACTGTACTCAACCCGTTTCCCGCCAACCTTATACCTCCCTCCCCCATGGTTTATAGCCAATACCACCCCCCTAGTACATCTCCCCAGCTTCACCCCTCACAATTCCCACAACCCAATACCCCAATTAACCCTATCTCTGTTAACTAAAACACTCACCCGAAGACCTTCATGGTGAGATGTATAGAAATGAAATGGAGTGCTAGGATTGCCTGGTGAAAGCTTTGTACACTCACAGCAAACACAACCCAAATGAACACATAAAGGCATTGAGCCTCCATAAAAGAAGAGAACAACCGACAAGCACCAATCCCCTGTTTTTACTTTCTTATTTTAATTTTTAATTAAAGTCTTCTTCAAAATGTTGTACTCAGTTTATTTACAAAGCTTTATGTTGTAATATATCTGCATTTTCAATAAAAAGATATAAGAGTTTTTTATGTTAATCGCTTTATCAAAAATTTGAAGAATCAATTAAGTGTTTGTTAATTCTGTTCAAATATTTAAAAATGTGTTAAAGTTATACAACTTCACTATATAAATTCTCACAGCCCTTTACATCATTAAAAAGGGCTAAAAAAACCCGAATTTTAAAATTAAGGGGTGTTTTTGGTTTAGACATAAAATGGTCAAATGGGGGTTATCATGAGGTTTAACCACTCAGCCAAAGTGGCTTAGTGGTAAACAACCCATATAACCCCCATATACCCAATTTAAAGCAAAACCAAACCACCCCCTTATATATCTAGAACACGGTTTTAGCCCTTTTTAATGAAGTAAAGGCTGAGAGAATTAATCATAAGTGAAGTTTTAATAACTTTTAACACATTTGTAAATAATTTTATAACAGAATAAACACATAATTTATACTTCAAATTTTGATAAATGCACTAACATAAAAAAACACTTATCTGTTTATTGAAAATGCAGAATATTACAACAAAAAGCCATTAAAATCAACGATTCACAACATTTTTAAAGAAGACTTTAATTAAATTAAACTAAGAAATTAAAAAACAGGGAATGGTGTTGTCGATTGTTCTCATCTCTTTTATAGAGGCTCAAATCTTTCTTTGTTCTTGGTTGTTATGCGTGAGAGAACAAAGCATTCCCAAGGCAATCCTATCCCCTCCATTTCTTTTCTATACCATCTCACCATTGAAGGGGTCTCAGGTTGAGTGATTGTCAACAGGGAAGGGTTATAGGGGTATTGGGTTGTGGGAAATGGTGAGGGGTGAGCTGTGAGTGTACTAGGGAGGGTGGTATTGGCTATAAACCATGGGGGAGGGAGGTATAAGGTTGGCGGGAAACGGGTTGAGTACAGTTATGGGTGCTGGAGTTTAAAGAGAAGTATGGAAGAAGGCAAAAATTGGCCTCACACTTTCCTTTCTCTTTCATTTTCTTTTTAAGCGAAATTTTAGGTTATAATGAAGTTTGGGAAAGTGACCAATATCGGCCCCTAGCTTTTTTATAACTACAAGACAAAGGAGGTTAGGGTAAAAGCCAAACGGCCTGCGTTTATAACTCAAATAATAAAAGGTTTTGGTAAATTGCAAACCAGCCCTATGAGTAAGAGTTTTTTTCATTTTTCTTTAAAAACAACTTTAAAATTGGCAATTTTAGCCCCTAGGTTATATAAAAGAATGTGGGCTTTTGTTGGGCTTGTGTTTTGTTTGTTTGGCTTTTGCTTGTATTGGGCCCAATTGAGTGGTCTGGGCCCAAATAAGGTTTAGGCTTATGTTATTGGGCTTTTTAAGCCCAATAAAGTTCTGGTGGGATTTAGTGTTACAATGGCTGAGATAGGCTGTAACTGGCAAGGATTGGGCCTTCAAAGTCTTCACCGTTCTTTGTCAATTGCACACAATTGGGCTGTGAATTTGATTGAGGGCCCATTTGGTCTCACATTCTTCAAGATATAACTCTTGGGTCTATCCCGGCCCCATCAGATGGGTAATAATGCATTCCATCGATTCTTCAGCTTTTTCCGCTCTGGTTTGACTGTGATTCATCAGTAATGACTCTGAACTTTGGTATTTTGGACTTTGGCCTTGATTTTGGCACGAGTCTTTCCATTCCATGATCAGTTTTGTCATTTTGGCTTGTTTTTCTGTCATTTTAGTGGATGGGGGGAAAATTATCACACTTCCTGCACAATACAATGCAAACAAACATATATATGGCATTTTTTAGCAGTTTATATAGTGGTCATTTAAAGCACGTTTATATGAAGGAAAAGATATAGGGAATTAACCCTTATAATCACCTCCCACCTGAGTTACGCAATATAGCTTTCCACCATCTCAGTGCATCACTTCTAGTTTAAACGCCGCAATACTATACTTGAAATTGTCGTACAACCCAAAACATGAAATAACTTCTCCATAAATGCGTAATCCATCTTCTGCCACGGCAGGATTGGCAGCAACCGAAACGCAAGCGACTTTAACTATTAAACCTTCGATCCAAACATGAATCCTTGGGGTGTAGCAACACCACCACCGAGCCGCTACCAACCTGACAGATTCAGCACCATCCAGATTTCATGGTATGAACAGTAGTCCTCAACTGCCGTAAGGATAGGAGAGCATTGGCCACAGCAGTAACAATACATGGCCTGCAAATTTAGAACATCATCATCAAGAGTTTCTACTGTAGTCACCATTCTGAAACGATCGAGAAACTATTAGCAAACGAAAACAAGATAGGTTTTACGAAGATGAGTTACGCAGAAGGAACATAATGTCTACCCAATCTCACATGTCAAAGCCGTAAGCTCTAAGGACATAAGACCTCGTCATGATTAACCTGCACTGATACCAAAAATTGTAACGCGCCCGACCCAAAAGGGTAGAAGTATTAAAAAAATGGAGTTACATCAAAGCATTCATAATCATAACACAAGCAAAAAACAGCGGAAGTCTAAAATAATTAACCAAAGGAAATAAGTCAACAAGACTTTAAAATACATAAGTACTTAAAGGACAGACATATCCAACGAAAAAACAACTGAACTTGAAAATAAACAAATCTATATAACAAAACAAGATCTCAGGGTAAGTCCACACTCAGCACTCATAGCCTGAAAGCAACCCCAGCTCCTAGCTTAGATACCTGCCGCAGGAAAAGAAAGTGCGGCTGAGCTTACAAAGCCCAGTGAACAGATAAAAAAAAGCGAATTGCAAAGATAACGTAAAACAAGGATACGATACAAGATACAAAGGATATTCACAATACAAGGATCAAAGGAATAACAAATTAGGGTAAGACAATTCAAAAGATCAAATCTATAGTGAAGGTAAAATGAATCAGAGAATCCAAAATTAAGGATAAGTTCAATCACCCAAGCCCGAAACAAATCAAATCAATAGTGAACCATGGAGTCGCGAACTCCAAATTGCAAAAGACTGGATTGCACCAAACATCAGTCACTAATATCCAAATATCACAAGGTCATAATCCATCAATACAAAACAAATCTAGGATGCATCCATACGCCCCTTAAACAAATAATAATCTTCATAGTTGTACATAAAATATCAAATGGGACCGCGTGAGAAATCACTCACACACACATGTTCATGCCAAAGTGCATCAAAGACACTGCCATGATACTTCTTGCTGGAACAAATAGTGGCTTGGTTCTCAAACTGAAGGGTTCAAAGCAAAGTCATATCGTTCAAAGCAAAGTCATATCAAAGTTCATTTCAAAAGGGATCATAGCAAAGGTTTAATGCTCAAATATCAAAGGTTCAAATATCAAAGGTTCAAATATCAAAGGTTCAAATATCAAAGGTAGCATAGCAGGGTTCAAATGGAACATAATGACAGATCATATAAGAAAGCCAAGAAAAAAGGCTCAGAGCAGATGTAGCAAATCATATAAGTAATCAAAGATAGAGAGGAATATGTCATGAGAAACCTTAACGAAAAGGTCAGAATATTTGTACTTTATTCCGAAGCAAAGCAATAACCAAAGAAAACACCACAGGAATATCAAAATCACTCCCTCTTGACCGAACCTAAAGAAATGATGAATTCGAATTACAAACCATTCATTTAAGTTATACTTTCTGGTATGTGCTTAAACACACATACCTTTTACCTTTAAAAACGAGCTAAAATAACCAAAAACGGACTTAAAATGCCAAA
>BQNB010178669.1:0-12848 GCA_026074375.1 Tanacetum coccineum
AATTCTGATAGGTTATCTTATTTTTAGTAGTTATTAAAATATACTAGATCTAGAAACATAGAGTTTTCAAATAAGTTTTGTCGTATATTTTGTGTGTGGCTTAACGTTTTCATGTTATACTTGAATTGCATGAAGGATTGGAGCATGACTGAAGATGTGTAAAAGTTAAGTCTGGTAGGCCAATATTAATCCTGGTAACTAGTCGTTAGTACTGTTTGGTCTCACAACTTTGACTTTTAACTAAATATGACTGTTATAGCAAATTATGGGGATATTTAAACGGATAATGATACAAATTGGATATTTACTGTTTTATCTCACCCAAAATAGTTTTCTTCATTAAAAAGAGCCTATTTTCTCGGAGGAACAATTGAAATTCATTATTTTTCGCATATAAAGTCAATTAGCAGCTATAATCAGTACTAAGATACCAAAACGAGTCAAACCCAGTTGATAATCACCAACAATCACAACCTTTTTACTACAAATGGCTTCCATAAAATACTGCGACAAGCATAACCAAGTGGGATTCTTAAAGAAACCTGAAGAAAGTGCAGGGTTTGCAGAGATAGTAGACTTCTTAAAAGGCTCACATATCAGGTATGCCTTGACTCACAATCCTACTATCCATGACTCCCTAGTCAAACAGTTTTGGCAGACTGCAACTGCCTTAACTCTTGCTAATGGGACTCTAGAACTAAGAGCAACCATAGATACTCTTGAGTATACAATCATTGAGGCATCTGTTCGAAGCAAGCTTCAATTAGCAGATGCTTCAGGGATTTCTATGTTGCCAAATACTGAAATTTTTGATGGAATGGTGGCTAATTTGAAAAGTAAAACTAAGTTTTTGATGTACCCTCGCTTTTTACAAATGATTTTGGAACTACAAACTGAGAATAAACACCCTTATTTGGCTGTGGCCTTGACCAAAAAGATTTTTGGAAACATGAAAAGGGGTTTTAGGGGGGTACCAAGACCTTTATTGCATGCTATGTTGCCTGTTGTTGATCCAAGTGCAGTACCAGCAGATCAAGCTGAGGATCAACCATCATCTTCTGAACAATTACCATCAACATCTCACCCTACACCTATAGTTGAACCTACACCTGTACCTGAACCAATAACTCACCCAACATCACCTTCACCTGAACCTGACAATGAACCTACTGAGCACACCTTTGACCAACCATCAACTGAACACCAACCACTCTTACCAAGATAGGCACCTGAAGCTCTACAATCTTAGTATCCTGCTCACGTCAAGTAGATCAAGCTGGAACTCACTCTCAACCATCATCCTCTACTGTCACCACTCACATACATTATCGACCTTGCACCAATGAATCCACCCATCATTCACCTACACCGTAACTAAACAAATCTGAAACCTTATCACCTTCTACTGCACCTGAACATGAAACCATGGAGCACCCCTTTGAGCAACCATCACCTAAACACCAACCATCTTCACCTAGACAAGAATCTGACAATCCACAAACCTAGGCTCCTACTCATACTCATGAGGCAGAAACAGGGCACATGTCAGTAGATGATCTTTTTCAACTGGTTCCACAGTTAATGACCAGGATTGAAAGCTTGGAGAAGGATCTCAAGCAGACTAAGCAGACTATGGGGAATGCATAGGTTGAAGTAGGTTGAAGAAGAAAGTTAAGTAAAATAGAAAGGTTGTCAAGAGCGACGACGTGGTTCCTTAGATTCAGAAGATGAGGCTGCTGAAAATTCTTCCAAACAGGGGAGGAATTTACAAAAAGATGAATCAGAAGTTTTTGAGACTCCCAAACAAGGCAAATCTTCAGGAGAAACAGATATTAGTCCTCAAGGTTTAGAAGCAGCTGAAACTCTAGCTGAAGCCCTTAGTCAAAATATGGGACAAAGAGGAGAATTGTTTAGACTGGAGTAAGGAGGAGGCTGGATGCTGAAGATGTTAGTAATGGTTTCGAAGATGTTATTATGGTTTTTGAAGATGTTGTACTGGATTTTCAACAATATATTAAGTCTACTAGTGAAAAAAGTAGTTATGGTAGAGAACATGTTAGTGCTAATCAAAGAGAAGGAAAGGAGTAAGTACTTGAAGAATATCCTCAGACAAAAGACACAAATGAAACAAATCAATGAAGAGCATGGACTAGTTTGGCAGAATAGGCAAGAATAAAGCTGAGGAGGAGCTGAAAATGAGAAGGAGAGAAGAACTAAAAAGACATGATGAATTGGCTACAAAAAAGATTGCAAGAGGAGTTAGAGTTGTCTGAAGCGCAAAAGAAAGAATGGCTAAAGTGCAAGAGGACTGCCTAGTTTTATACATGAGAGATTGGGACAAATTCGGGCTAAATTGGACAGCAAATACAGATCGGTCAATGAGATTGCTATGAGGAAGATGTTTCTGAGGCTAGATTAATGCTCAGAAGAAGGGCGGGTTTGATAGTTTTCTGAGGAAGAATAACTTATTGCAAGCAAAGGCAAAAGCTCAAAAGTGTAAACCAAGACTAAGGCTAAGCAAAGACATTATATGGCCATATTTTTGAAGTATCAGGTGGATGGAAATTGGCTCAAATAAAGAAGCGTTAAGATGAAGAACTAAAGAAAATTTGAGTATTGATGAGAAGCATGGAAAGGTTTATGGCTATGGTTACAAAGAAAGGAGTAGGAAAAGAACTGGATGTAGAGCTTCAAAAAAAATCTTCCAGAAGCTAAAGTTGACAAGGGAGGATGTTTCTATTCCTAATGAGATGGATAAGAGTCAGTGAAGAGAGAAGAGGTAATTTGCGATCAAAAAAGTCAGTTTTAAGATATTCAAAAAGAATAATCTTTGGCAAGGAAAGGATTGCTGTAAGAAAGCCTGAATCTGCCTAATGGTCTGGCATGAGGAGGATGTTGAAGCCTACATGGAGGAAATAGTGGATGAAACCATCTTCGAAGAGTTTACAATGAGTTCAATTCTCAAGGTTCAGAACTTTGCAAGCTAGTTAAATAGGAAGATAATCAAGTCGGAAAGAGAGTGTGCCTTATCAGATCATCAGGGGGCAAGTAAACACACAAGATGTGGTATAATGTGAACTTTTAAGGCTGATTGACTGATTTAACAAGAGATTGATTCAAGGTGTGGTCTAGCTGATGATGTTGAATTATTGAGATAACATGCCTGAAGAAGAATTTGAAAGGGTTTTATGGGGGGATCTAAAGACTATGTTTGATCCACCATCTGAAGAGGATGCTATTTGGAAGTTGCCACATCAACAACAGATACTCAATTGGAGATATCTTTTCATTAGTTGCAGTATTCATTGTTTTAATATGGAGGCTGCACATTTATATGCTGACTGAGTTAAGTATATTACACCCAGAGCTTTGTAAAGCTTAATGGCTTGAAAAGAAGCTTCTTGGGAGTAGAAAAGATGGAGGTCTGCTATCAACTCTTTTAAAGCTAATTGAGAAAACATGCTCGAGCGCAATAAATTTGTAAATGTTTGGAAAGTTTTTCAGAGCTGTGGTATATAGATAGAGAAGGTTGTTTATGTTAAAGTGGAGTTGTGAAGAGATAATCATTTGGTGGAGGTGTATGCCTAACACAACAATGATTATCAGTCCACCATGTCTAACAGACATAAGGGAACTGGGTAGTCAGGAGAAATGGCTCTTTGGTAAAGACTTATTAAATCCTGTTTTGGTGACAATTTACCAAAAATTGTATGCTTATCAACTCACCATATCTATGTTTGTAAAGAGTTGGCTAGCCCACAAGGTTATGATTCATGTAAGCTGTGGAAAAATCCATTTATATGGTTGACGGTTTACCATAAAAACTGGATGGTACACAACTCTAACCAATGATTAATGCTTCAAAATGTTGAACTGGTTATTAATCCACCAGTGGTGTGATGTCGTGATTCCACCAAAGGATTAGCTAGCCCAAGAGCAAATGGTTACTTGGTCAAGGCTTTATCAAATCCATTGATAGCTGATGATTTGCTAAAAATCAGATGGTATTTCAACTGACCATGTTTCATGTACTAAGAGTTGAAATGGTTATCAATGTATTGATGGTTTATAACAAACATTGGATACTTAGAGTTAATGGGTAATTGTATAAAGAGACATCAAAATCCATTTAAATTTTAAATTGATTCACTCTCTTAGGAGGTTAACACACCTGGAAGTTTGAGAATAGACTGAAAACTTTATGATTTGAATGTACATTAGTTCAATGTTGTTGTTGGATTTGTTGCTGAAGAGATTATACATGTAGCTGTGAAGTATTGGCCATGATATTTAAAAGATTTGATGCTGCAAATATCCTTAGTGGTGATTTCAAGAGTTGCTGATAGAAGTCAAGAACCTGTTTATCAGATAAAATATCATGTTGTAGTTCCATGAATAATTCACCAAAGATAATGCTTACAAAAAATCCTCAAGAAGCTCATAATGAAGATACTTAAAGAAACTTGAATTTACAAAGTGCAAGGATCAAGTTATAGGAGGATTGATAGGAATTATTGTAAACAGACTTCTTAGTTCTGGTAGTTATGATGTTAAGTCTGGTAGACTTAGTGTAAGTCTGCCAGTACTAGTTAAGTCTGCTCTGGCAGTACTATAGTAGTACTGGTCTCAACTAGTTAAGTCTGTTTATGTAACGAATAGTTATAGTGTTGAGTTACTTAGAGATATCTTAGGAAGGATATGCTCATTATCCTTTTACACGTTTGTAAAACCCATTAGGGTTTATCTCTCCGGTCGTATAAAAGGAACCCTTTATGGCACAATTTTTAGTATCATATTGAAATATAATTCTAATAGAAATTAATAGCAAATAGCAAAGTTTTACATTGTGTTTTCTTAAGAGAGAGATATGAGTAGAGAGTAGAATTTCCGCCTTCCTGCACATTCGCTAATTTTAGTCATCTGTTTATCTCTCATATAGTTGATTTGGATTTATTTAAGTTAGTTATTGTCTTTCAAAAGGCTAAACAGATCCAAGACTTTGGACCTACATAAGTTATGCCTAGTAGTATTAACTTATGCCTAACAGCATTAAGTTATGCCAGCAGTAATTTACTCGTTATGACTACTCGATAAGAGCATTAACTTTGAGTCACCAGTATTAACTCTAATTTAAATTCCAAACACTCTGTCTGTTTTTTTGTTATATATTTAACTCTCTTTTTATGTTTTTCAAATCACAATTCTCTTAAATTTCTTTTACTCACTCTAAAAACTCATCTGTCGATTTTATCTCACCAATCTCTCAATTCTTTTCTTTCCAATCATTCATGTCTGTTATACTCATCTCTCTTTTATTTTTATTTTCACCAAAATCTCTCAACTCTTTTTTTCTTATAATTTTCAAATGTTAAATTTTATACCAGCAGTATTATAGTATATCTAACTGCATTAACTTTAGCAGTATTAAAGTATAACTAGACAGCATAATTATACTTAACAGCAGAAACTTTAATGACATGAATAACATACTAATTCATACAAACTCTTCAAAAAACACTAAAAGAGAATAATAGATTTTAACGGATTTAGCATTCCAATAACTAGCAATCAAAATATTGAAACCCTACTTACATGTCAAAAAGTTTTGTAAGTAAATCTGTATATTTCTTGTCAGTATGGATTTTAACATTTAGATATCAAATACTTCTTGTCATTGCAATCCACTAATAAATGTGAATGTCTTATCTTATATCTTTGTTTTTTTAATGAAAAAATAGGATTTTTAATTTATGCAAATGTACTGTAATTATCATTTAAATTTTTACGGTAATGCAAGATTTTTACACATTAATTAAGTATTGATTTCTAAATCCAAAAGCACTTGTCCACAGCAACTTGTAAGTAGCCACATATTGAGAGCTTTTGTTGTGGAATTTGAATCCATAGTTTGTTATAGATCGCATTGCTATTGATATTATCTACTTCTAAGGATATGACAACCTCATGTTTGTAGATTTCCTATCCAACTTGCTGCAAGCATAATCACTATCAGTGTATGCTACCAAGAAATCAAAAGGAGAATCTTTTAATTACCAAAGGCACAATTTTGGTTGACCTTTTTAGTAATCTAAAGCGCTTTAATACAGAACTTGGTCCACGCTTCGTTGTCTCCACCTGTGTAGGTTGACTTGTATCTTGACAAGGCACACACTACAACAATAATATCAGTCTGAAGAAGTAAGATACATCAATAAACCAATATTCATAATATATAAATGAACATCACTTCTTTACCATCTTCATCCTTGAGCAATAAGCTTTTTGTGTTTCCATAGGCCCCTGTGATTTTGTCTGACATCTGTAAAACCAAATTTCCTTTAAAATCTCAGTCACCTTCACCTTGCTCTTGTCTGATAAAATTCACCATCCTCTTTCTGCTTTACTTCAGTCCTAAGAAGAAGAATGTGAGTTCACCCAAATACTCTATCTGAAAAACTTCTGATGCATCATTTATTAAACTCAATGCATAATGACTTCTTTGTAAAGCCAAAAATGATATCATCAACATACATTTGAACTAACAGAATATCACCTTTATCCCTTTTGATAAACAAAGTTTTGTCTATTTTTCCTCTTTAAAACCCATTGTCTAACAGATAAGTTGACAAGGTTTCATACCAAGCTCTAGGAGCTTGATCGATGCCAGTCCATAAAGTGCCTTTTTTACTTTGGATATCTGTACACGGGAAGGTCTGGATCTTCAAAAATCTTGGTGGTTGACAAACAGAGACTTCCCTTTTCAATCCCCTTACCATAAAGAAATGTATCGTAAAATCATCTGGTACACCCACATATGTCTTTAAATATGCATAGGCTAAAATAGCCTAATTGCTTCAATTCTTGCAACAGGGGTAAAGACTTCATCATAGTGAATCTCTTCTTCTTGTTTGTACCCTTGAGCAACCAATCTTGCTTTATTTTTAATCATAATTCCTCTTTCATCCTTTTTATTCTTGAAGACCCATTTGGTGCCTATGGGCCTTTTGCCATTTGGTAAATCCACCAAGGTCTAAACCTTTTATAATTTAAATTGTAGAGAAGCTAATCCTGCACGTAGCTTCTTTCGTAGCTTAGATACTTGCAAATGCTTGGATTACCTTCTTGGTTTCTACTTGTGATAAGAAGCAGGAAAACAAGCAATTTTGAAAGTCTTTATGGTTTGTTCTTTGCTGAACTAAACTAAAAAAACCATGTTCTTCCAAATTCTTTGTCATTCTTCTTGTTTGAGGTGCTAAATTCAAGTCTTTATACTTATGAGTGATGAGTAGAGTGATAGTGAGAGAGATCTTTGTGTTAATCTTGTAGTTAGAATAGGACCTGACAGGCATAAATGCATCCAAAATATCATGATCAGCACTGTAGGTGACCAACATCTTCATCATCATTTGAATAGACAATTACTTCCAAAGCAAGCATATTTAGTTCATCTGGAAGTTCAATGCTTGCTTTTCTACCAACAGCATTAACTTCATTTGTGCTAGCAACATTAACATTGTTAGTGTTGTTAAGACTAGCATCCTTCTCTTGATCATCTCTTTCATCCTATCTTATTGGATCACCACCTTCTTTTTCCTGTGGTTCTTCAGTAACCTTCTTTTCATCTCTTCTGAAGGTTTTGAAATCCAGGCATCAGGAGGACTCTTGAAATTTAAGAGAATGGTGGATCAGCAAAGTCCGACAAATGGTATCAGAATGTAATATTTGACAAGGTACTAACTCCATTCAGCTTTACCTACAATTGCTCACTTGCTTTTGTACCCTGCATTACCATTAGACTGATTTCCCCTACAACAACCTGGCTTTATAATTCATTGAATTTGTTAGTGCAATCAATATCAAAAAAGCCAATTGGTTCCGCTTCCTACAATATGAGTGTATTCTCACATAAACTGGTTCAGCAGGTTATATTTCAATACTTTCCTAGTTTACTGTTGATATAACTCTAAATGGCTTTACTATTGATTGAGTACCAACAAAGATCCTTCATCGTCCTTCACATCAAACTCTGCCTAGTGATCTATGGTTTGTGGAATTGTAACAGAACACCCAAATGGTCTCATGAAACTAAAGCTGGGTTTTCTGCCAAGATAAAGTTCCATAAGGGGTTTGTTATAAGGGCTTAGTTACTAATACACTATTTTGCATTTATCAAGCAGTATTAATGCTTCAGCCTAAAAAGTAGTTGGTAGCATTAGAATCAGCTAGCATTGGTCCTAGCCAGCCTTTATTAGTCGTTCTATTTTTTTCCTCTCAAGCTACTCCATTTTGTTGAGGGAGTATCAAATTCTCTCTTAAAGACCTTTTTCTTCACAAAATAATTCATCTCCTTATTTCTTGAACTCAGGTTCCATTGTTCATACCTAATTACTTAACCTTTGATCTATTCAGATTTTATACTCTAGTTATAAAGTGTGGACTCTTAAGTATGCCACTTAGTCTCATCTTTAGCAGCTAGAAAGAAAAAAAACACAACTAAACTTATGTAATCATAGTGACAATAGGCAAATATCCTTTTCACGTAGCTTTTTACAAATATTGGACCAAACAAATCCAATATGCACATATGATAAAGGTTGGCTTATTGAATTACTGTTCTTGGACTTACAAGAGGCTCTTGTTGCTTTCACTTTTGCAAGCAACTAGTTATTGATTTTCTTTAAAAAGTTTTAAAAGGTAAACTTTACAAGAGATTTTACTTAATCAGTTTATTTATTAGTTTTTGAAATTTATGTGTCACTCAAGTCTCTTATGCACAAGTTTAGATTCATCATATGTGCTTTTGCTAAGAGACAAGTTAGACCTCCTTTAGGAACAATATTACTTTTAAATCAACATTTATACTATACTTATTCTTTCTAGGAAACTTTAAGTAAAACATGACTTTCATCAGTTAACTTAAAGGTTTGGAGATAAAACAATACATTCTAGTGTTTTAAAGAGACACTATTCTTTGTGTCACAATTTGGGAGACACTTAAAGAGGTTAAAACTTTAATCTCTCTTACAAAATACACATTCTCAAAAATCTAAAATTACAATTTTGATTGTTCCTTTGATGTGTGTGGATGTTCTCTCCTTGGGCGGTACCTCAAAGGCAAATTATCCTATCTATCTCTTCTTTAGTCTGTAAAATAAGACATGTTCTCCGGTCGATGTGCCTTGAGCATCCACTATCAATCACTCCTTTATCTTGTAAATCTATTAGATTGCCCTGCACAATAAAGATAAAGAAAATTAGCTTCTTTTAGAGACCAAAGCCATCTCGCGTACGACGGGCTCTCATCTGCCTTGTGCATAAACATAATCAAACTTCTTTATTGTGATTGATGCACTATTGTGTTTAGAAACATGGTCTAAAACTTTATTCTTTGGTTTCCAAACCCATCAATACAGCCATCCCCGCCCGACTTAACAACTATAACATTATTTTCCCTTAAACATCATTAACTACTACTTTTGGCCTAAGGCAACATTAACTACTACTTTTGGCTTAACAGTATTAACTATATGTGCTTTTGGCATGTGATAGAGATGAGAGAGACATTTTTATCCTTAACAGTATTAACCCTCTGATTAAAATTATTGTTTTTAAATGTTGTATTCTTATGAATGGGCCTCTTAACAGTTGAATGTTGCTGTTTTAGAAGATATAACATGGTCCTTGCAGCATTTACTGTTTGTTTTTCGTTGTGGGCCCAGCATTAACTTGTCTAGCGGTATTAACTGATACTAAACCAGACTTCATTAGTACTGCTCTTGGAACTATGTTCTTTTTAGCACAAGGGTGAGTCTATTTAGCAAAGTTTTGATGATTCACCCTTTGAGCATTGTTCCAAATAGGTTTTGTATTTTGAAACTGTTTTTGATTCACCTTTTTACAATCTACCTGCAAGTGATCAAAACTTCACAAAATAAACAAGCTTTGTTAAACATCTAAACATTGCTTACTAATTTTGAGCATATATTAGTCCAGTTTCTCTTGATTCCTCTAGGAGTATGAATGTTTTGCCTATTTTGCTAACATGATTGACAGTTTTCCTAGAATTTTTCTTGCTGTTTAGTTTGACAACTCTATCTCTAGTAAAATAGGCCCCCTTAAATGTTTTCTTTTCAATCTTAGCCTAAGGCACATCATCTTCCTCATTATCAGACACCCAATCCTCAATAATTGGAGCACCATTATTCTTCCTAACTGCATTGGCTTAGCTTTCACTAGCCTTGCTTCTCTGTTCTCAGCACCCCCACCATAATTTCTCGCCCTCCCCCTTTTTATACATGGCTTAATGCTACATATGGCTCACCGTTTTTGTAAAATTTCTAAACTAGAGAATGAAAATCAAGTTTTGGAGGCATAAAGTTTCTTGTATTGGGAGGTGGAACAGCATTATACCCTAAACCTATTTTGCACTTATCAACTATCTGACAGTCTTCTATTAGTCTTCTTTAAGTTTTTCAGATGATATTCTCAAAAGAGAGAGAGAGAGATGTTAGGTGAAATTTCAATCTTTTTTTGTTTTTTGAGCCAGTCAACTTCCTCCTAAGCTCTGTAATGGCTACTTCTCTTAAATGAATCTCATGTTTTAAGACCTTGATATCTTTCCTTCTTAAAACAGAATAGATATTTTTCTATATAACTAAAAGTCTTGCTTCTACTGACTCATAAACCTGTTTTATAAGCATCAAAAATTTAACTTAGATGCGCTCCTTAAGTCTTTTAACAGTTGATTCATTTTGTTGTCTTTAAGAATTGCGCGATCTCTCTCTCGCGCGCCCAAACAGATCCGCCCCATGAAAGTTTAAATCAGTAAGATACCTCAGGTTAGAACTTGTAGAGTCTTAAGACATGAGTGCAAAGTTAGTTGTACATTTTTCTGCTTGATCAGATTGATATAGAGAGATCATAACACATTACCATCTACAAGGACACAAGCATTAGAAGTAGTTGGTCTCCACTGCACAATCCCTTCTTTTGTTCTCCCTATTCCTGTTTTCTTGGTTCCTTGGAGCCTTGCACTCCCTTACAAAGTGTCCTCTTTTCTGGCAGTTGTAACACTCTACCTGGGACTTATCAAACCTAATGGTCTCAGTACTATTCACAGAAAACTTCCTTCTAATGTTCTTTAAGCATCTCCTTGCCCTTATTGTTAGCATAGCCATCTGCCACCTTAAATCCATCTCTTCTAAATCACCAGGATTAATTTGTTGCAAGTCCTCATTGTCAAGTTGTGGACTATTTGGTTGACTTGCAAAGAAAGCACAGATGACAGCATCACTCAAGTTGTCAATTGTTAATGAGTTAACAACAGTAGCTTGAGTGCTAGCAGTTGTAACACCATGAGCAGTATTAACTGCTCCATTTGTACTGCTGGTGTTGTTTGAGGACACAAAAGCTACGTTTTATGTGTTTGTGCTTGAGCTTGATGTCCTTTTGACCTTTGGTTCATAGATCTTCAAGTTGTTGTAAAGATCATCCAGGCTTAATGTATCTATCTCATGCTTGTTTCTCCACACAATGGTATGTGTGTTCCATTCTGGTGACAGACTTCTTAAGAACTTCTAGTTTACATCTTCGTGTGAGATACTTTCACCATGAATCTCCAATTAACTGATAAGCTTTTGAAGCCTGTCAAAGGTTTAATCTAACACGTCTGAGCTAGATGCAGTAAAATTTTCATACTGCTACTTTAGAAGATTCCTTTGAGTCTTTTTAGTAGCAGCATTCCCTCCAAACCTCCTCTCAACAGCCTGCAACAATGAGTTGGCATCTTTGATGGACTTAAACTTCAATTGGTGTTCATTAGGGATGCCCATCAATAAAGTGCTTCTTGCCTTCAACTCTAACCTCCTTTGTGCCTTTTCTTCAGCAGTTGTAGGAGCAATTGCAGTCTCAACACCTTCAACAACTTTTGTTATTAAAGGTGCATTACCATTCTCTATGACTTCTGGTATGTGCTTAATTACACATACCATTCTCCATTAATAACGGACTTAAAAGACTAAAAACGTACCAAAAATACATTGTATTTGTATGTTTGCATTTGTGTTGTGCAGGAAACGGATATTCAAGAGAAGGTACAAAAAGAAAGCCAAAAACAAACAAAACCGAGCACGGAGTGGAAAAGACCAAGTCAAGTCAAAGTCAAAAGTCATCCACATGAAGAAAATACAACTTGAGGGACTAAAACTGCCAAACCTCAAGTTGTATTACAAAAGAAAAAGACAAGGGTCAAAATTGCAAAGAAGGCAAAGATTGCATTCAAGTTATACAACTTGAGGGGACCAAAGCTGCCTACTTCCCTAAAAGCCCTCTTTCCCGCCCAACAAAAACCCAGGACAACTTGGATGTCGTCCCATACATTCTTCCCTGCAAAACCACTCAACACCCTAGCCAAAATCATTTTATCCACCCTACTACCACCCCCCCAGTTGTATAAATGCCATGTTGGCAATCCCTCACCCTTTCTAAGCATTTCGATGGCTGTGATTGCCTCAAAAGAAGCACAAAAGAAATTAAAGGCTGGGATTTGATTTAAAATCCCCTCACACAACAAGCACACTTGGTTTTTGTCTCTACAAAGAAACACAAGCTGCAAGTCCAAGAGATGAAGACTTCGGCTATAAATAGAGCTTTTTGTAAGCCTTTGAGGCATCTAGTTAGTTTTTAATCTATCTTAGTTTAATTTTAGTTTTTTTAAAAAGTCATTTACAGCTTCTACTTTTAGCTTTGTAACACTTTTAAGTTTTAATGCAAGTTTGAGGTTTTAAATCCATTTACAATTCCAAACGTTAAGTTTCTTAATTGTGTTGTGTTCAAAAAGCTCTCAATAC
>BQNB010178671.1:0-12847 GCA_026074375.1 Tanacetum coccineum
CGTGCCCTAATGTGAACTATTGACCCGTTTACTCGTTTTTACCCATTTTAAACCCGAACCACCAATCAAATCTTGTTGTAAACTCTAAATATAAGCTTACAATCATTAATCTATCATTATATCACAAGTACACTCAAAAATCAAAAACAAAAACCCTAAACGAGCCTTATGAACCCGTGTACACCTTTTCTTGCATTTTCGACCCATTTCATCATTTTACCTATTTTAAAACTCGAACCACTAATCTAATAATGTTGTAAACTCATAATATAAACTTTATAATCATTAATCCATCATTACTAATTAAGTATACTTAAAATCTAAGCAAGAAAACCCTAATCGAATTCAAATCTGACCCGCGATACCTTTTTCTCCATTTGACCCATTTAAAACACTAACCATGAAATCAAGCACCTCCATGACACACCTCCTTCATCCATAATCAGCTTACCCACCTACTTGAAGCATTTCTTGGCCAAAAATCAAACCACATCACCCTCTTTTGCACCATAATCAGCCGCGGCTGAGTTTAAGCCACAAACACCTTCAATACTATTTTCTAGCTTTGCCAACACATCTATAGCTCCTCAAACTTAGTCCCTAGCCTCTCCACATCATCCCCTACCTGTCCTAAACGTGGTCCCTAAGTTTCTTGGGCACTAAGGGGGTTTAACACTATAAATAGGTGCATACACTCTTCATATCAACTCATCCCCCACATCTTCTTCTATAACCCACAATAGCATAAATTCTCTGCTCAATAACTTCCTAAGAGATCCCTAGAGAAGTAATCAAGAGAAATATTGAAGCCTTGAAGCCCCAGAGTCGTTATTCTAGGCGTACAAAGCTAAAAGTCCTGATTTCGACCCATTTCCAAGCTATAAGCTCAAACCCAGGTTCTATGATCTTCATACCTGCTCCTACACTCTTATAATGTTCATATGATCCTAAATATACTCTTGTTAAAGTTATATAACTCAATTCATACTCATTTTCCATTTTGATCCAAAATGGTACACCCGAAACCTTAATTTTAGGTTTTTCTTAAAACTAAACGTTATAATGGTTAAATATTGTTATAATCTATCCTAACATGCTTAACTAATGTTAATATAACCACTTTATCAAGTCTTGAAGGAATTTGAACTTTAAAACTGCGCATTTACGTTTTGAAACCCTAATTTGACCCGTTTTGCTTCCTAGCTTAACGAATCATTATTTTAAACTTTCATTATGTTAAACCTTCATATTTTAGCTTATATTAATAAGCTATAACCTGTAAATTACTTTTTATATTGAAAAATATCATTTTTATGGATTTTGGACTTGTTTTGTAAATCGTTATCATGCAAGGGGTATATATTGTAACTTTTAAAAACTTATAAGTACAAGGACTATTTTTGTCATATTTCTAAAGTTATAACTATAGGGGTCTATTATGTCACTTTCCAAAGTGCAAGGTTCACTTTGTATATCTTTTAAACTTGAAGGACCAAACTCATAAAAGTGCAAACTCCAAGGGTATATTTTGCCATTTTTCATTCTTAAGGGTCTAAAATGTAACATTTTGAAAAAGTATAAAAATATGTTCAAAACATTATAAGACATAACTTTAATTAACGCTTGACGTGCTTATCATTTCCAAATATTGATCAAAACGCTTAAAACCGATTATATCGTACCACAATACTAGGGAGCTTCATATTAATGGGTTTCATCTTGGTATTACATTTTGACTGACTTGTTGGGTTTATGATTTAAAGTGCCCTAGCTCCTCAAACATTTACTAAATGACCTCTGAATTATGATGGCCTAAACGATGATATAATAATTCTAAACTCTCCAATCAAACTTATAACAATATTAAACTCTTAGAATCAAAGTTCTAGAGTGATCTTCCTAAGACTCGACATATTATCCCAGGTTACGTGACGAAGCTGCTTTCTTTCAAGTTTATATACTTTCCGCCTGAGTAGATAACGTCGTACTACCATACAGGCGTCTTTCACTTGATATACTTTTGCATATTCTGTTAAGGTGAGATTCATAACCTCGCCTTTACTTATTTACATGTTTTATAAACCCGCGAGGGGGATACATGCTTAAACTATGAATTTTAAATAACATGATTATTTTACCATAAATGCAAGTGTTTTTATAATTGTATGCTATCTAGATATATTATTACCTAAGTAGCTTCTAGTGTCATTATTTCCATATCATGAATCATTAATTACTTGCATTGCGAGTGAACGCGAATATTGTGGATAGATCTATTGGGGGTGACGGCTCCCGTTTGTATACCCGTTCATGGGGTAGCCAAATGCACTATATTTGATATAATGGGTAACCTTGGCAAGTTACCTTTCCAGGGGGACATTTGTTCCTCAACCAATGTCACTACGGTGATGTCCATGTTAACGTATTGATGTCATGAGCTTAGGTGCAATAATAATGTTACCATTTTTCCATGATAATTGTATTTGTTGCAATTATTACCAATAACGGGTGTATAACAACCTAGCCCACTTGCCATTAAACTTGCACTCAACTGTTCTCCATGATAATATTGTTTTCCATAAATATTTTTCCATGATAATTGTATTCGTTACAATTATTACCAATAATGGGTGTATAACAACGTAACCCACTTACCATTAAACTTGCATTCAACTATTCTGCATGATAATACTATTTTCCATAAATGTTTTTCCATGATAATTGTATTCGTTGCAATTATTACCAATAACGGGTGTATAACCACGTAACCCAATATCACACTACAACGCATTACTATAACACTACTTTTATAACAATTACTTATGATGATTTGTATTCAACTATTACATTTCAAACCTATTAATTTAACTCAACCTTTATCTTGACCCTTTTTATGCATGTTTATCTCAGGTAATTGAGCAACTTATGGCATGGACTTGAAGATGGCTAAAACTTGTTATCATTCACATTATATGTAACTAGATTTTAGGACCTGCCTTTGTAAAACTCTGATTTTAAATGAATGATAACGTATCTTTTAAAAACGTCTCTTTTGAGACGTTTTCTATGATTGTGCCTGTGATTCATAAAGTAATACCCCAGATTAGCTTTCGCCGCTATATGTAAAAATGGGGGTGTTACAGAGTGGTATCAGAGCTCACGGTTATAGAAAACAAGGGTAAAACCTTAACTATAACTACTTTTCTTTTGCCATCAATGTCCTTCGTACCACTACATTCTCTGAAATGTGAAGATGCCACTACTTTTTTTCGAATAGTATGTAAAAATACATAACTACTATACTATTATATAAATAACTCATGTTATTTACACTGAGTTGTTATACAAAATTATGTCTACTCCCAAATATATCTATCTTATTATTATCCTATCTGATTCTGACGTTGAGGATACTTTTTCCTCTACACATTCTCCTGACTATATCCCGGCTTTATCAGACTATTCTCTGGCTTCACCAGGAAACATCTCTCCTAACTTTTCAGATGATTTAACTAAAGATTTTTTTATCCTCACTATCTATCTCACTTTTTCATAATGATCCTACAAGCATATGATACCATTCCACCACCTCAAGTTATTATTGCTCTACCAGCTATTGTACCTCCACCGATGTTTAATTCTTGAGATTCCTTTCCTTCCGAGAAGATTTCATTACCTAGAAACACTAAAGTCTCCTATTAAATCACTCATTCCATGATCTCCGTATTCTAAAATTTTATGTTATATCCTGCAACATAATAACAAGGAAACACACAAGAATCTATACAATGCCAAATGATTTCAATACCACTAGGTATGAAAATTTTGACAAAGACTTGTGATAGAATTCTTATTCGATGTTGACTTTTAAAGGTTAATGGATAACGATTCTTTACGATCAGAGTGGCGCAAGACGTGTGAAAGGAGGCAATTATAATTATGGTGCGCAACATAATTATAAATGCATCACATCACGTGGACTTGTGACCTTGATTAGCCCCTAAAACATAAAGATCCAAATTCTCTGCCCGTATAGTACCTACATTTTGCCCAAACAATACCACTACAACTTTCAACTAAATCTCGGGACGAGATTTCTTTAAGGGGTGGAGACTATAACAACCCGCAATTTTCATCAATGTAAATATCCATCTATTAAGTTAATGCAATGTACTATCTATCTATTAAAAAATAAAACCTCTGTTTGGAGGATCATTTTTGCTTTATTACATTACTTGCATTACCAATATGCAATGTAACTTGCATAACTAAAGTTAACAAGCTCACGCAACCTTCCTATAGCAATTCTATCTACATATATGTCAAGCAAACATCATAATATGTCAACTCAATATCTTAATATCCTTTTTACAAAGTACATTACTCATATAATGTACCATTTGCAATGTTATATCAAAACAGGCTTTAAACAGTTATCGTATACCTCTAAAACCCTAATTTTATGAAAGGTTAATATCTAAAGTGAATGTACAAACTACTAAAGCATATGTACAAGTAATATAACATCTTATTTGAAATACACTTTCCCTCCAAAATAAGGTACATGTCCTTTAAAGCATAATGTACAAAGTCATATTGCCCGCTACGATATCAAAATAGCCATTTTACCTCCGTTTTTCTAAGTAATCTTGTACAATCTATCAAGTACAAGTTACAAGCAAGGCATGCACTTCATTTACATTCTATATTCATTCTCAATTCATGAAATTACAAGAAATCCAAGTTAGAAACCCTAACCCAAGCTAAATAGTAAACCGTGACCCGTTTATTGATTTTTATCCGTTTTAAACCTCAACCAACACTCAAATAAGTTGTAATAACTTATTTTACAACATTACCAATCATATTTTATCATTATTTCATCATTTAAGTTTACAATTTACAACAAAATAAATTCATAGAAATCCTCTAAACGTGCCGATTGTGTAATATTGAGCACCGTTTATCTCGGTTTTTACCCATTTTAAAACCCGAACCACAAATCGCAAATTATTGTAGTTAAACTCTTTATATAATCTTATACAATCAATTATCTAACATTTTATCACAAGTACCTCAAAAATCAACTTAAAAACCTAAACGAGCCTTATGAACGTGGTACACCTTTTCTGCATTTTTGACACATTTCATCACTTTAACCTATTTTTAAAACTCGAACCACTAATCCAATAATGTTGTAAACTCATAATATAAACTTTATAATCATTAATCCATCATTACTAATTAAGTATACTTAAAATCTAAGCAAGAAAACCCTAATCGAATTTTCAAATACTTGGAACCTGCGACACCTTTTCTCCATTTAATCCATTTTTAAAACACTAACCATGCAATCAAGCACCTCCATGACACACCTCCTTCATCCATAAGCAGCTTACCCACCTACTTGAACCATTTCTTGGCCAAAAATCAAACCACATCACCCTCTTTTGCACCATAATCAGCCGCGGCTGAGTTTAAGCCACAAACACCTTCATTTTTACTTATTTTTATAGCTTTGAACACATTCTTTGATCCACCAAATAGGTCTTTAGCCTTCACATCATCCCCCTACTGTTCCTAAACTTGGTCCCTAAGTTTCTTGGGCACCATGGGGGTTTAACACTATAAATAGGTGCATACACTCTTCATATCAACTCATCCCCCACATCTTCTTCTATAACCCACAATAGCAGAAATTCTCTGCTCAATAAGTTCCTAAGAGATCCCAAGAGAAGTAATCAAGAGAAAGATTGAATCCTTTTGAAGCCCGGTGTCGTTTATTCTAGGGTACGAAGCTAAAATTCCTGATTTTAACCGCGTTTCCATGCTCTAATGCTCAAACACCAGGTTCGTGGTGCATTCATACCTGCTCCTACACTCTTATTAATTTTTATGATCCTAAATATTCTCTTGTTAAAGTCTTTAACACAATTCATATCATTTTCATTTGATTCAAAACCGGGTACACCCGAAACCCTAATTTAGGTTTTTCTTTTTAAAACTAAATGTTATATTGGTTAAATATTGTTTATAAATCTATCCTAGACATGTTAATCTAATGTTTAGATATAACAAACTTTATCAAGTTTTGAAGGAATTTGAATTAAAAACCTACGCGTTTTCATTATAAAACCCTAATTCGACATGTTTTGATTTCTAGCTTAACGAATTGTTATTTTCAACTTTTGTTACGTTAAATCTTCATATTTTAGCTTATATTAATAAGCTATTACCTGTAAATATCATTTAGAAACTTAAAATAAGCTTGCATGGCATTTTGGACTTGTTTTGCAAAGTATTCATTGCAAGGGGTTATATATCGTACTTTCTTAAAACTTATAAACTAAAGGACTATTTTTGCCATATTTCTAAAGTTAGTAACTTTTAGGGGTCGATTATGTTACCTTTCCGAAAGTATAAGTTATTGTACCATCTTTTAAAATATAGAAGTAAAAAATATGTTTATGATTATTATTTTGCCATTTTTTTATTCTTAAGGGTCTAAAATGTAACATTTTGAAAAAGTATAAAATATGTTCAAAACCTTATAAGACATAACTTTAGTTAACGCTTGTCGTGCTTATCATTTCTAGATATTGATCAAAATGCTTAAAACCGATTATGTTATAACTAAATATATATTCATCATCAACGTGCTTTTAAAAATCCTGTCTCGAATATATATCGTACCACAATACTAGGGAGCTTCATATTAGGGGGTTTCATCATGGTATTACGTTTCTGACTGAGTTGTTGGGTTTACGAATTAATTCCCTAGCTCTCAAACGTTTACTGAATGACCTACTGAATTATGGATGGCCGAAGGTGATACAATAATTCCAAACTTCCGATATCAAACTTTATAACAATAGTTAGAACTTTAGAAGCTAAGTTTGAGTACAATCTCCTAAAGACTCGACATATTACCCAGGTTACTGTGACGAAGTGCTTTCTTTCAAGTTGATATACTTTCCGCCCGAGTAGATAACGTCGTACTACCATACAGACGCCTTTCCTTTGATATACTTTTGCCGTTAATCAGATTTCCCTGTTAAGGTGAGTTCATAGCCTCATATTTCAATCTTTTGAATGTTTTATAAACCCGCGAGGGGGATACATGCTTGTTACAAACTCTTTTACATACTCGTTTATTCTTATAACAAATGTGGTTTACTTTTCAAAGATAATTAATGAATCCTGATTAACCTCATATTTCATTTTTGAATACTTTATTAAACCTGTGATACCTGCTATAACACCATGAATACACGTGTTTTCTAATGTATGCTATCCAGATAGGTATAGCTATCCAGATTATATTGTATTGCCTAAGTAGCTTCCGGTGCTATTATTTCCATATCATGAACCATTAATTACTTGATTGCAGTGAACGCGATATTGGTGAATATGATTAATTTGGGGTGACGGCTACCGTTTGTATCCCATGCTTGGGGTAGCCAAAAGCACATATTTGTCTTAATAGGTAACCTTGGCAAGTTACCTTTTCCACGGGGACATCTGTCCCTAACCAATATCACTACGGTGATTGATTCATCAGAATCTATACACGTAAAATATAAAATATATAATGTGATGGAAAATTACCAATATTACCCTTGAGGACAAAGGTAAAAAGGAAATTCTTCAAAATATATATAATATAATATAATACGTATATTAAACCGGGAAGTATGATTCCCCGGGTCGTTTTCCCCAACGATTTATGAAATTGAATCCACGTTTGATGTTCGGCATGATTTGAATGGAAAACTAAATGATGGATTTTGATTATTACTGTTAAATATTAAAATTTAAAAAATTCTAACAATTAGTATGAGACAAATATTCGGGAAATAAATCTTTAACTAAAAATGCAAAAAGGGACCTTTAAAGGAGTCAAAAACCCTAAATTACTAAGAATTAACTAGATTAATAAATTGTCTTTTTAAGGGATTCTTTGTTGACTAAAATAGTTAAGTTTAAAGAAAACTAGAACAAAAACGGAATTAAAATGAGCGTTAAAACACGAAAAATGAACAGAATGAGGACAAATCCCGTTCTTTAAAAAATAAAATTTTGCAAATTAGACCCTACGAAATCAAAACTAATTTTCCTATGAACTTTATAATAAAAGAAAATTTTCTAAAATTTTTTTTATATTTTTTTTATTATTTTTCTATTTTTTATGATTTTTTAAAGTTTTTAATAAAAATAAATGTTTAAAAATACTAAACGAACTATAAAAATTCTAGAAAAATTACATAAAATAGCTTAAACAATTAAAGCATAGGTAAATATAAGTGAGTGTCACAGCTTATCAAATAAGCCACGGAAATAAGCTGAAACAGCTGAATAGGCTATATAAGGATTAAAGTGTAATTAAAGATTAACGTGCTAGTGAGAGGTCTACTGGAAAGACCATGGGCACAGCAGTTTGGTGTAGTGAGTGTGGTGTGTGTGTTTATAAAAGGGTTGAGGGTGTTTGAGGTCGGGGGTTCGAGTCTTGCTCACCCCCGACTTCCACTTTCCCTTTTAAAAAAAAAAATTATAAAAGCAAAGTTGTTAACAAGCTGAAAATAAGCATTTTTAATAAAAGCAACTTTTTATGAAAAGCCCTAAATAAGCTAATAGAAAAGCTTAACTTGTCAGAAATTAATACTTAGCTTTTGGTTTTTTTCACTTAAACTAATTTAGCCTAAATGACTTATTAAGCTAAAATGTAAAAACTAATTAAGCTAAATTTGCTAAATTAAAGCTGATGTACTCATCAGAACTAAATTATGCAAGGGTATAAGCTAAAAGTGACTAAAAATAAGCTCTTATGCAAAACCAAAAACCAAAAGGCCTAATTAGTACTCTTTGAGCTTAAAAAATAAGTAGCAAAATAGTACTTATAAAGTAAAACTTGGGTTTATATAAAAAACTTGGACTTACTTTCTATAGGAAATGCTTTTCAAAAGAGAGCTTAAACCCAAAATATAAAAAAAAAGAAAACAGCAAAAGCTTATTAAAAGAGCTTGTGAAATAGGCTTTTACAGGAAGTGGGCTTTTGAAAACTAAAAAACTATTTTTTACTTAAATGATTGCACACAACTCATTTTAAGCTCATTTTCAAAACAAAAACCTATTCTAGAAAACTTAGGATATGTAAAAGCTAATTTTGATAAGCTGAATGAACTAAAAGCACTATAAGACTTCTAAATTTAATGATCAAAACAGCAAACTCAGAAATAAGCACTTAAAACTCAAAATCTAATTAAGCTAGAATCATCAATGAAGCTATAATAGAAACACTAAGCTTTTGGAAAAACTTAATCACAACTATTAAGCTTCAAAAATCAATCATTAAATACTAAACACTTATAAGCATAGAATCTCATAGATTTAGTAACTAAGGTTCTAACAGGCTATTGTTTTTGGCTTTTTATAACCTTTTTATGACTTTAAAAGCTAATTTACCCTAAGAAATAAGCTAGAAATGTAAAAAAAAAAAGTTTTAAGCTACCTTCACCTATATGAAATCTAAGAGCCTACTTAATTTAAAAGCTAAAACCTAATTAAGCTACCTAAATTCCTAAATCCATAATGGGCTGCAGTTTTTAATACTGCTTTAGTACATATCTACTGATGGCATTTGACAAAGAGTCAAACCAAAATTGCATGTGACCTTGGGTGGTCAATCCTGCAATGAAACACTCTCAATGAGTTGTGTCTTGATCACCTGCAAGCAAAATTTCAAACCTAGGAAGGCTTGGATCAAATCTAACTAGCTAACTTAAAACAAATACCTCCCCTGGTGCACAGCTTATAAAATCAACCTTAACTTGTTAGATTTTGAAAACTAACTTATGAAAACCATTTTTCTACTGGATTTAAATGATAATGGAACTAACTCAAGCAAATTTCACAACTCAGTTTGACTTTAAGGAGTCAAACACCACTAAACCAAACACTCCTTTATACTAGACAGATTCCATTTAACTTTAGATTTTAAAATTTAGCTAGCAAAACCTATGTACCAGATATCAAATAGATTATAACAAGCTTAATAAACATAAATCAACAATTGGTTAAGCTAGAATCAAAGATCTATAAGCTAAGCTATTTTTTTTAATTTTATGATTTATAAGACAATATGAGAAAAATAAAGATCTAATCTACTAGACTAGAAAACAGATAGCAAAGTATGATCAATAAGCATAATGCTACAGATGTAAACTCAAATAAGCAACTAGATAAGCAAATAAGCAAAACTACACTAAGTATTTAAAAAACAGGGAAAAAATAAACGCAGATGAACTTACAATTATCCTTAGCTAAACAAAGGATTAAGGTGCTCAAAGAGCTTATCAACAGCTCTGGCTTATTTAAAATAAGCCAATAAAAGTCCTTGGAAGCTCTTCCATTGTTAGCTTCCCTTCCAAAAGCTCAGAAGTCAATAATCCTAGGTTTTTAAATGATTTAAAGAATTTAAGTATGTTTTAAAAGGCTTATTTAAGTTCAATTTATCTCGTAGAGACTAAGAGAGCTAATAGAGCTTATGTGAGCTTATCAAACAGTACAGCAAACATTGAGCTTATTTAGAGCTTATGATAATTGTTTTAAAATGAAAACTATGATTTTCATTAACTAGAAAAAATCATTACAAAATAATAAAGCTGAATTGCATTGACTTGAATGAGAAATTTTTATAATACTAGAAAAAACTTAATTAAGCTAAAGTTACAATTTATCTAAAAATCTAAAAGCTAAAAACTAGGTGTAGTGTGTGTGAGTATGAAGGTCTTTTTATAGCCCGAATGAGAAGCTTCTAGGTGCAGGTTCAGTTACACGCTCCTCTTAAACTTGGCCTCTTTTGCATCATTCTCAATTATTGGTGCTCATTAGTGACCGTTGGATTATTTTGATTCTTGTCACACGATTGCAAGCGTGGCAATCCGTAATGTGACAGCTGGTGTGCTACTTTTGTGGAGTGAAATAGAAACGAAATCCAATCATTTCCTGGTGTTTCTTTTGCTGGCACCGTGTCATTCTTTTTCTTGGGGTTTGGCAATCAGATGCTTGAATGGCGTTTTTAAACCCTGTCCATGTGTACTTTGCTATTGATTGTTGATTTTCCACATGATCCAATACCTTTTGCCCTCCTTGTTTTTATCCAGTGGTTAAATTTTGGGGGAAGGTGTGAACAGTAAAACTGTTTCTCCCGCCCCTTTTTTAACTTATAAAGGGTGCGTTTATAATATTTTGACACAGGGGCTTCTTTGATTGGCGTTTGGGGCAGGGTGTTGGTTATAAGAAATAGGCTCGGGCTTTGGTTAAAGAAGTTAACACCGTTAGGGCTTTAAGGGCTTTTATGAATTTTGGTGAATTATGAGGGACTGGTTTGGTAATTTTGGGATTTTTGTCATTTAGTGATTTTGACCAAGGGTTGACTAAGGCTTTGACTTGAGTTGACCACTTTTGATAGCATTCTCCTGGCTCTTTGCGTGCTCTTCCGTTCCCGTGTCCGTGTTTGTCTGGTTTTGACCCATTTTCTTGCTGGATTTTTGCTTTATCGTACCCTACACATACAAAGACATAACAAGAATATTCAGCATTTGTAAGTACTATTTTCATATTTTTAGGGTCTATTTTGATATAGAATGGATTTTTTTGTGTTTTTCACAATATCAAATTCCCGAATAGCAAAATTGAGTGGCCGCTGCATTGTTATATGCTTATTACCAATACCTCATAAAAACTTCCCCAAACTAAACCTTTGAAAAGTAGCAATCACAAGTTATAAGACACACCTATTTCCCATTTTCTAAAACCTCTTTTTCATTTCATTTCAATTTTTTAATTTTTTTTTAATATAATATAGTTGAGATAATTTTGACTTTCGTTATTTCCATAACTGTTAGGGATCATAGAACAGGATGCATTTCGAATCCGAGAATGCCCCAAAACAGGATAAATTCATCGTTCCCGACTTTTCACTTATCCAAACCAAGCTTAAAACAAAATCACAGCTAAATATCCATAAGGATGCTAACACTACTCATATTTACAACTTGTGAACTTTTTACTCCCGATATTTATTATATCTTAAGTGAGTGTGCTATCTTGAATTTCAACCATGGATCAACTTTTTGCAACATACTATGCTTTACGTTCGACCTTAGAATAATGAGTTTAAAAGCGAGATCATCTCATGTAACGACTTTCGTCTTGGCACAACCCAACCTTGCGGCTAAGTGACCAGGCTTTTGACACCCCACAGAGACTAGTATCGGGACTCACGGACCTTAGGTTTCAAAAACTCTCAGGTTTCCTGGATATACATAGCTTATAAAATAGAATAGTCAAAGTGCAAAAGCATATTTGAATTTAACAAAAAGGAGTTGTTTATTAATTCACACTAAACTATTTAGATATTTATGCAATTATAACCCTCGACCATTTAGAAGGCTGCAACATCGGTCACGCCTCCAACAAGATGCAACAAACTTTTATCAGTCTCGGATCTTTATTCTTACTATGGGCTTTCTTTAGAAGACTACCACATCGGTTGTGAGCCGGCAAGAGGTAGTAAACTTTTACATTTTTCATATATATATTATTATTATTATTATTATTATTATTATTATTATTATTATAGAGAAGACTTCTTTTTGAAAAATTCAAGTATAAGTTTAAACTAAGACTAAATGTTTTTGCTATATACTACATAAAAATTATTGATTTAAGTTTAATCTCCAAAAAAAGCATGTATTATTAATCCAGTTAAGAGCTTATGGGAGAAAAAGCCACATATTACATACATGAGCTCTTAAGATTTCCAAATAATCCTTGCTTAGCATCC
>BQNB010178672.1:0-12847 GCA_026074375.1 Tanacetum coccineum
TTTCAAATTATTTTAAATTTGAATTTACATACGTACTACTAATAAAGCTAAAAGTGACGATGATTATTGGCATGGGTTACTATGTTTAGATATTTACTAGTAATAATCTTTTTAACTTCAAGAATGAAAATATGCAATCAAGTTGTCATTTTTAATAAAAACAAAGTTATTTCATTTTCCCAATATGAAACAACTTATCATATTACATGTCGATCACTTCTAACATATACAATTCAACTTGCCATAACGTATATACCACAACTTGATATTTTTTAGGGTTAATTACAACGTTGTTTCTTGAAGTCGGTTCCATTTTGGTATTTGGTCCTCAGATTTAGGGTTTCGCCGAGATGCTCTCTAACATGGGATTTTTTGTGCCCGTTTGGTCTTTTAAGCCCTCGTTATATTGTAACATGTGTTATTTTTTTAGTTGCCTCTTTCTATTTGACTTTCCAACCTTGAACTTTTATATAATTTCACTATTTGTAATTATTTACCACTTCACATCTCTTATTTAATTTCGCCACATTTCCTCATTCACTCTTCATGCTTTAATTCTATATTTACACACTTAACTCACTTTACTTTTTTCATTTCAACTTAACGGTCCAAAATAAAAAACACATACATAAGAAAATGGTGCTTTGTACTTGTGGTTTGCAAGCAATGATCAAAACATCGTGGACAAATCGGAATCCTGGTCGCCGTGTTTATGGTTGTCCTACTTTTATAAGTATGATTGGTTTGAATAATATATAATTCTTCGTTCATTTACTTTTTTTTTAGAATCAAAATTGTATCTTCCTGGGGTGGTTTGATCCACCCATGTGTCAAATTGATGCATATTTTTATTTAAATTTATTACTAAATCTTAAATTTATAAAACTCGACTACTTATGGTCTACAAATGCACTAACGGGCAGAAAACCCGATCGTGTGTAGTGTAGGATTGGTAAATCCGAGGTCGTTCCCAAGAGCTAGTAGGCGGTCTAAAATCTGAGTTTAAAGGGTGTCACGTTTTGAAAGTTGTTTTGATTGTAAAAATGAGAGAAATTAAATGCGGAAAAGAAATGATTTTACTAGTCAAGGGGAGAAATTGTGCTAACTTAGCTAATCTTCTATCAACGCATTGATTTCACTTCTAGTGCAATGTCTAATTCTCATTTTATTATGGTGGATCTAATATCACTAAGTCTGATGTGTAGTCGTGACTTTAGCCTATAACTCTTATGATCCTAACCTTGATGGTCACGTTGGTCGAGTATCCAGTTCATAGTGATTAAGCCTCCAACTATCCTAAAGACCTGTCCAAGTGTCAACAATCCCACTACTCGACACTAAACCCTCCTCAAAAGAATTTCTCGCGCCTTATAAGTGCCTACTCTAATGCATGCGATAATAGGTTGATTCCATACAACAAGAAAAGATGCCACCGTCTTCCTAGTATCCGAATAAACTACCTTTTAACTTGGTCAGTCTACTAAATGACCTAAGGGATCTACAGAAGCCTTAACACTATCAAAGCGCGAGGGTCAGACAACAAGCATAAAGGATATCCAAATAAAACGATAATTACATTGAGAAATAAGAATCATAACATTAATAAAATCATAACAAGGCTAACACTTAAGATGATTAGCCAATCATATTGTAAATTACAGAAACAATAATGAATAAAATAGTGGTTGAATTAAACAGAGTGTTTGATACAATTTACTCGATGTTAAGCTAATAATGATGATGATCAGAGGTGAATTCTCCTTTGAAAAGCAGTTGATGATAGCTGAAAAACGCATTGGGATGGTGTCCTAATCGTCCCCTAGGATGGGAGAGAAAAGGATGCTGAATAATGAAGAATTCAACCTCCATTTATAGGTTTTGACAGAGCTACGACGTAGTTAAAAGTGCGGAACTACACCGTAGCTGGGGTAGCTACGTCATAGTTGCCCCATTGCAGCTACGTCGTAGCTTATAGCTAGAAAGTTATGGATATGTGATGTGTTTCAAAAGCTTTAAATTTATAAGACTAGAATTACCTGTTAATAGACGAAAACACGCAGGAAAGTATACCCTTTCGAGTGTAGTAAAGTCTAGATAAGTCTAAGTCGTCCCAAGAGAGTTATGCCCTTTCAGATTCAAAAAGTAGTTTAGAAAGAAAGTCCAAATGATTGTCGCGATCATTAGACTCATATTTAATTTAACAACTAAGTTATACCAAACGCTAGAAATGATTAGATTATTACCAAGATGATTAAAACATGTTTGTTTAGGCCAAGAGACACGAGATAAAACATATATATAGATAAGGATGCACGCACAAACAATACATATAAGCAATATATGACGGGTAATCACATAAGCAAATATATCTATCGAACATGAAAAGAAACCCTTTCGGCCTATAATTCTAAACATGTCAAGTGCATAAAGATCAGTTTGTGGATGAAAATATAGATAAGCATACTCTCCTAATCAAGTTCGTTAGACATAAGATTAGGCATTAAACATAATTATACTTAGGTTGATCATAGTTTTATTAAACAATTCTTATAAGGTTAATATCGAATTGTTCATAGACAAACAACGCGAAATTATACCAAAGTAATAGAGCTTTTCGACCTATTTCTATCACAATGACAAATCAAACAATAACCAATGATCTTAGCATAACAATATCGAGTAGACAATGCATAATATCATAAGCCTATATCCATAACATATATTTACATCACATCTCAAGAACGCCTAAACAAACATAACAAAATTACTCCATAATCAAAGAGATGAAGCTCATAACAAACATATAAATTCGAGAAAACTTCATATCAAAAGAGTTATAGAAATTATATCAAATGATTATAAGTTCAACGATTCGACACTTAAATTTCTCGAACAAAAACTATACTAAAACCCAAGCTATCAATTCCTATCGACCCGAACCCTTAAGGTACTGTCACTACACTTGTAGATTCGTGATTTGATGGTGTGATTGATGGGAGAGTTGTTGTAGAAGTGTGTGTTTAGAGATGATGTAAAATGGCTTTGAAATCCCACTATTTATAGGTTGTGCGAGGGTTTATGTATGTCGTACTTATATAAAAGTACGACGTACTTTGCCTATTGTCGGTTAAGGATAATTAATGCTGGGGAGAAATGCAGCGTACTTATTTAGAAGTACGTCGTACTTCTTCTTGGATCTTTTCTTTTGAATTCTTCTGTGATTGGGGTTGTTTATATAGACTCTAAGGATGCCAAAAACGTGGAGAGGAAGTTATGAAGGCAAATGACCAGTCACAATGAATGCCAAGATCATTCGTCATCATTGCAGAAAAGTGCGTCGTACTTATTAGAATGTATGACGTACTTGAGGCATTTACAGCTCTTGACCGTTTCTCTAAGTTTTAGATAATTGTTTCCTCTTTCTGTGGCCGCTTGAATCAATTCAATCCGAGTTCGTATGACCGAGTTATGGCCATAACAGTGAACAGGTGTCGGGAAGCTTTGAGTTTGAGTTTACTTCTTTGTTTAAGTTTCATATCATCGTGAATTCTTCCGTTTTCTTCCATGGCACATCACATGAACCTACAATCGCAAATATAGCCTATTAAGTATCGAAAGTTTATATAATTAATCAATAAATATACATAAAAGTATAGATAACGCATATAGAAATATGTATAAAATGTGCGTTATCAAATTCTCCCACACTTGAACTTTGCTTGCCCTAAAGCAAATCTAAGAAAAAGAAATTCATAAATTAAATTCTTAAATGGCAAAATAAGGGAAAATTTAATTAAGTTATTTTATTAAGTTTTTTATACATAACTAAACACCTCACAAAGAAGGAAAATATAATTCACTCAAATGCTCATATATGATGTTACAGAGGGTAAAAGGGAGATCACACTCATTTGCTCAGACATGATTTATTTCATACCATAAGCTTGTACAAGAAACAAAACTGCATCGACGTGGCGTAAGCACCAGGTATAAATATCAAAGGAGGACAATTATTCGGCTAAGGGTTTTATAAGGGTGTGAATAAGGCAATATATACCGGAAATGATTTAGTATGAATAATTTATTGGAATTGGTTTTATATTTAAAATACATATCGACAAGCCCGAGAAACCCATGTTGCTAGCCACTAAACATACCACAAACCCGAGAGGTTATCGAAAAACTCAACCTCAATTAACTCGTACAAGAATAATATATCAATATGCCTCACAAGCAACCAACATCTCAACTATTATTCATACTTCACTTCTCTTTTTTTTTCTTTTTTTTCTTTTTTTTTCTTTTTTTCAAATTTTTTTTTCTCTTTTTTTATTTTTCATTTTATTTTTTTTCTTTCAACCTTTCACATTCGAACAACTTTAAGCGTACATCACAAAAAAAATACAAAACACAAAGTCTGCAGTATTCATGTTCGTTAAAATGACACAACACTTATAACAAAATGCGGACAAAGTATAAGCAAAAAACAACCAATCATACCAAGCAACTAGCAACCACCATTTAGACTTGTGACAAAGGGTAAGGCTAGGCTAAATGTTATATATTTTTGTATTTTTATTTTTTAATGGATGAGAAAAATGAATAGAATGGCTCAGCGGGTTAAACTAGAGGTATTTAGCACTAAAGATGAGTGCTAACATAAGGGTTCTATTTGGGTGATTAATTGATCAGTGTAATCAGCTAAAAGAATAAATAATGCGTTAAATGGATGGGCTAATTTGGGTTAAATCCTAAGTTGCCTCTTTATCACATAAAAATACCTATATCACGCGAACGTGATCTTACTGCGGTCTCGTAATGATTTCAAGCATAAGTTCTAGAATCAATAGATCACCAGCACACTCATAAACAAAGGAATCAAGCATAAAAGATTTATGCTAATAATAGGCTCAAAATCCTCACATATTGACCGAAATGGTTATAAATACGCAAGTAATGTAATCGATCCCGAATCGGATCTGCTCTATCAATCGGGACACATCTCTGGTTTCAAAACGTTATTTATTTACTATGTTTTATTCTAATATATTAACCTAAGTCACAAAAAATTAAAAATAAATTTTGATTACCGAGGGCGAACAAAAAGTTTAAACTTTTAATAATGAGTCTAATTTGTTCAATTCATTTTTCTCTACACTTAAGTTGAGCAATATGCGTATTTAAAAAATAACTTACAAGTAGAAGATGGGATAAATAAATATAAGAGAAATGAGACTTTCTGGGGCTCATAAGTAATTGGTTGAATTCTGAAAGATTCGACGCAAAACAGAACGCCAAAGCAAGCATGTGAATTTAACCACATATAATATACCGATCCGAATATATGTCACCAAGTGTAAGACTTCATCCGTCCGACCACCACCTGTTTATTAAATCTACAAAACAAATAAAACTACGAAAACCGTAAAATTCTAAAGCACGCTATCGTAGACAACACGATTACATTTAGCATATGCAACAAGCCTTTAAACCCTTCGGTATCCCGAGTGGACGATTTATAGTCTCGTGAAGTGACCAAGTACGGCTGGCATCGCACTTAGGAAACTGCAAAGTTTTTAGTTTTAAATAATTTTTTTATTCTTTTTAATTTTTTTATACACAATTTACTAAAATAAGCACTATGAAATAAAATAATAATAACTTAGAAAGAAAAATATAATTACTAGTATGCAAACACTCAAAACACATAAAAAATTAATGGTGAAAATAAAATCTTTTTTGATTTTTGATTTTTGATTTTTGATTTTTTGGTTTTAAGACAAACACATATCAAGCACATAATTGTTATTTGAGGTACAAAAATTTATAACTACTAACAAGAAAAATCACATATAGAGAAGAAAACAAATACTTTTTTAGGTTTTTTTTAGGTTTTTTTTAATATCAGACACAAATCAAACACAGAATAATTATATAAAGTATAAAATAAATAATTTTTAAAACTATTTTTTAGAGACCAGAAGTGCGTCACACTTAAAAGAAAATGCGGCATACTTATAACTTAATTTTTTTTATAATTTTTCAAATATGAAAAATACAATGGCGAGAAATATTTAGCAAGAATACGCCGCACACAAACACTAGTGCGGCGGTTTTATTATGACATAAACATATTTTGTCTTTCTTCTTTTTTTCACATTTTATTAGTTAACAGCACATATAAAACATAACACAGACAAACACAAGCATGCAGATTAAAAAGAAACAAGAAAATATATTTTTTTATAATTTTATTAACTTTTTTTTAAAGATTTTATAGTTTTTAATATATAATAATATTAATATTAATATGCAAACTAACACACCCAAACAAGCAAGCGAACTTATGCAAATACTATATGCAATCATAATTAAAACTAAAAACATTTTTATATATTTATATTATTATTATTATTTATTTGTTTTAGAAGTACATCGGTTTTGGGAGTAAAACCGACGCACTTGCAGGTTTTGCATGTTTCAATTTTAACAGTTTATTGTGATTCCCAAAATGAGAAAAATACTCATATAGCAATAAAAGAAGATAAACAAACAGATCTTGCTCAAAACAAGCTACAAAGCAACTTAAATCCAAACAATCATAAATCAAATAAGAACACAAATATTTTGGTATTTTTTATTTAATATACAATATAAACAAATGCAAGAATTTAAGCAACACAATCACACAAAACAGAAATCTCATGCTCTCAGTACCTGAATTAAACATTGAAATATGTTTGGAGGGTTTTTTAAGACACAATCCACGAAAACGTTTTGTTTCAGACAAAAAGTGCGGCATACTTAAAAATAAGTACGGCGTACTTGCAGGTTTTTCAGGTGAGTACGGCGGTTTTAACAGAAAAACTGGCGCACTTTCAGTAACATAAATATTTTTAAGTAGATTTAGCACGAAAATTGAGTAGCAACGAGATGTCAAACAAGTATAAACCACTATTCGAATGAAAATAAGACCAACAAATTCCCCTGCAGCCGCGCCAAAAACTTTGATGTGTTTTAAAAGCTTTAAATTTATAAGACTAGAATTACCGGTTAATAGACGAAAACACACGGGAAAGTATACCATTTCGAGTGTAGTAAAGTCTAGGTAAGTCCATGTCGTCCCAAAGGAGTTGTGCGTTTTCAAATTCAAAAAGTAGTTTAGAAAGAAAGTCCAAATGATTGTCACAATCATTCGATTCATATTTGATTTAACAACTAAGTTATACCAAACGCAAAAAATAATTAGATTATTACCAAGATGATTAAAACATGTTTTTTAGGCCAAGAGACATGAGATAAAACATCTATATAGATAGAGATGCACGCATAAACAATACATATAAGCAATATATGACGGGTAATCACATAAGCAAATATATCTATCGAACATGAAGTGCATAAAGATGGGTTTGTGGATGATAATATATATAAGCATACTTTACTGATCAAGTTCGTTAGACATGAGATTAGGCATTAAACATAATTATACTTAGGTTGATCATAGTTTTATTAACCAATTCGTACGAGGTTATTACCGAATTGTTCATAGACAAACATCGCGAAATTATACCAAAGTAATAGAGCCTTTCGACCTACTTCCATCACAATGACAAATCAAACAACAACCAATGATCTTAGCATAACAATATCGAGTAGACAATCGAGAAAACTTCATATTAAAAGAGTTATAGAAATTATATCAAATGATTATAAGTTCAACGATTCGACAGTTAATTTTCTCGAACAAAAACTATACTAAAACCCAAGCTATCAATTCCTATCGACACGAACCCTTAAGGTACTGTCACTAAACTTGTAGATTCGTGATTTGATGGTGTGATTGATGAGAGAGTTGTTGTAGAAGTGTGTCTTTAGAGATGATGTAAAATGGCTTGGAAATCCCACTATTTATAGGTTGTGTGAGGGTTTAAGTATGGCGTACTTTGCCTATTGTCGGTTAAGGATAATTAATGCTGAGGAGAAATGCAGCGTACTTATTTAGAAGTACGTCGTACTTCTTCGTGGATCTTTTCTTCTGAATTCTTCTGTGATTGGGGTTGTTTATAAAGACTCTAGGGATGCCAAAAACGTGGAGAGGAAGTGCTGAAGGAAAATGATCAGTCACAATGAATGCCAAGCTCATTCGTCAGAATTGCAGAAAAATACGTTGTACTTATTAGAAAGTACGGCGTACTTGGGGCATTTACAACTCTTAACCGTTTCTCTAAGTTGTAGATAATTGTTCCTCTTTCCGTGGCCGCTTGAATCATCTCAATCCGAGTTCGAATGACCAAGTTATGGCCAATACAATGAACAGGTGTCGGGAAGCTTTGAGTTTGAGTTTACTTCATCGTTTAAGTTCCATATCATCGTGTATTCTTTCGTTTTCTTCCACGACACATCACATGAATCTGCGATTTTGAAAGTTCATATAATTAACCAATAAATATATATATATATAAGCATAGATAACGCATATAGAAATATGTATAAAATGCTTGTTATCAATATCTCTTTCCTCTTTTCGTGGCCGCATGAATCATCAAAAATAGAGTTCGTATAAAGGAGTTATGGTAAAAATACTAAAGCACATTTTCTGGAGAGATATCTTGGTAACATTTCTTCAACCTTCGGCTTTGTTCTTCTTCCCAGGCTACGACGCAGTCATAATGGTCCAACTACGCCTTGGTTATGATGTCATCACGAAACTTCCACATCACGTTGAAAGCTACAGCGTAGCCTAACGGTCAACTACGTCGTAGTTCTTCTTAAACTTTATTTTTCTTCCAAATAATGAGTGACTACGGCGTAGCCATAACGGTCCAGCTACGCCGTAGTTTCCTTCTAAATGCAATTTTCTTGTATTTTGTTCTTTTTGGCATTTTTCGCATCTTTTCCGTTCCAGTGCTCATATTTTATTAAAAATGAATAAAAAAGCTATTATGTACATTTTTTAAACATAAATATAACATTTATGAGCATTTTATGAGGGATTTTGATATTAAAAAGTGTGTAGTATTTGATGTTATCACAAAGCTCTGCTGACATTATCTCTAGTTTGTTGAGGTCACGTAATGACCTTGAGACATCCTTGATATGATTGAAGCAAAGCGACTCAAGTTAAGGAAATATATCATCATCAGCTGAGTGTTTGAGTTTTATGTTTATTGTACAATGTGACAGCTTTAGTGTAGTTGGTTTTTAGTGAAAATGGTGAAATACATATTAGCTTTTGGTTAGACGTTGGTAAGGGTTGCTTTTTTGTTGGTAATGGTTGTGCTGCTATGGATGTATGTGTTTAGTTGTTGGCAGATGAAATGAAAATTTCTTGTTGTATATGAATGTGTGTTGTTAGTCATATTGTTGTCTTGTTGAATGGGTTAGTTTGTTTGACTAATAAATTCAACAATGCGTTTATAGTGGATTGACTTATAAAGTCTACAAAAGTATATGTTTAACTTAAAGGAGTCAATTGGGTTAATGGGTTAACTCGTTCGATCTGTTTTTACCCAAAGTAAATATTTAACTTATTTTAGTTAGGGTTAAGTAAAGTATATATGAGTTGATAACATACGCAAGTAACCTCCAATGTTAATGACTAATTTTTGCCAAAATAAGTAGTAAAACAATTCACAAACACTTGTAACAAGTAAAATAGGTCACTAACAACGTAAACAAGTCATGTAGTAGTGAAATCAGTCATAAACAAAGTCACCTAAACACTACTATTTGCCATTTAAGTGAACTTTTGTGTTTGCCTGTGAAAGGACTTAAAAAATTACCACAATTATAAACGTTGATGTTTGCCACTTATATAAACTTGAATTACAAACATTATACTTAAACATTTAAGGGCCCGTTTGTTTAATGTCAATGGAATAAAAAGAATACTATCATTTCCAGATGTAGCTGTTTGGTTGACAACCCTTCACAATATCATGAATCAAGAAATGGTTGGAAACCCATAGCATAAAAGATGGCAAGGATGACTGGTTTCAATGTATTCATTGATTAATTTTCTCTCTTCTCACACAACAACATATTCCATCTCTCCAAATTCAACAATTTCTTTTTTAGTCAAACTATTATTATCTGCAAGTAGGGGCAGAGCCAGAATTTCAAGTTAAGGGGGCTCACATAATATTTTAGAATGGTAACCATATACGAAAATCTGAAAAAGTAAACGAAGAGCCAAATGCCTAATAAATAAAAGAAACACGTGTTTTATAGTAATACAAAAACCTTAATCAATCTTGGTAAGAGTTTCAATGGCGGTTATCGACTTAACAGTTAGCATTCGGCCTAAATATTGTCTCATGAACTAACCTGCAAAGTTGAAGTCGTGTAATCACTTACTAAATAAGATTATTCGACCCTATGCCTGAGTTACACGAATACCTCATTGAGATAAAACCAAGTGCTTGTTCTTGTTTTAGGCAAGAATCAAGAACCCTTGGCTTCTAAGTGTTTATGTCTTTTGTGTTGTTTTTTCCATAAAGTTGTGATCCTCTATTTATAAGGGATATACTCAAACCCTAGTCAAATGAAATTATAAGAAATTATAGAAGATTTAATCTCTTTCATAATTATAGGAATTAGTGGTTACATGACCAATATAATCGTGGTCATTAAATGTGATTATAACTTATCATTTGAATTGGTCAAATCTGTTACAAGTTATTGAATGGGTAATATTGGTAGGGCTCGCCAATATAATTTTTAGAATACTAAGCATTTGGACTATATTATAGTGAACTTATTGAGGTGGTTGGGAGAGGCTTGCACCCACTAGTCCCCCTATCTCCTCCGTCCCTAATTGAAAATATCATGTACGATTTTTTTAAAAAGTGTAGAACTCATACGATACCTTCGACGAAAGTATTCTTCCGGATACACGGGTGGCGTGTTTTCATCCCCAAAATAACCACGTCGTAACTTATCTTCCGCCAATTCGCGATCGAGTGCAATATATTGCCTTGTATGTTTTACCGAACTTTCGTCTTCATCTTCTTCCATAGCTTCATATTGCTCAAAATATTCTAAATATTGTGTATATTGCTCCATATCGAGTTTAATGTGATACTCGTAAATATCGGACAAATCATTAGAACTCATATTGTTGTGTGAAAATTGAAAGGGATTTATAAAAATATGAAAGGGATATAATTGTTTGGAATAGATGTATAAAAATGGGAGTTTGTATATGTATTTATAGTGAAAAAATGGTTCAAAATTAAAAAAAAAACCCTAACGGCTAGTTTTTTTGAAAATAACCGTTCCCAACGGTTAGTTTAAAAAAAAATTCAAAAAAAAAAATATATATATATATATATATATATAAACGTGAAAGCGTTTTCCGCGTCTCGCGTTTTCGAGTCGCGTTTTCACCCACCATCTCGGCTGGTGGTGGCGGCGCGAGACGCGAAAACGTCACTCACAGTGTGGTTGTCACGCCTTGGGCTGACGTTTTCGCCGACGGCTCAAGCCTCCAGCCACCGTACCTTGTGCTCTAACTACACCGGATTAACATGCATATATAATCTGATAGATGAGATCAATCCATTACTTTCTTGAAAGTTATACAATCACACACAAATGTTACTAAAGGCCGGAATAAACATAGAGAACTACTATTTATTTTCGTTGACTTGCACACGGTATTATATTTGTTAGTCTAATACCAACCGTGAATAATTAGTTCATTGCACACATGGACATATTTTAGTGGAGATGGGGAGTGCCACGCAAAACTTTGAGGTTTTATTAATATTTAAATAATATGCAACTTTGACCCTCTCAAATTTACTGATATAACATTCGTTCTTCTCAATAAATTTATCCAAGTTCTATCTATGATATTTGCACATGTAAATGTTTCCTTGTAAAGTAAATGTTTCTTTAAAAAGTAGGAAATATTGCATAAGTTTTTATAATATTCCGATTATTTAGGAAATGATGGTAATTTTTTTTTGTAAATTGTCTTAAGAGCATAGGTGCAGTTGAGCTAACGAATAGTGTCGTGAGAAAAATTAGTGTCAACTCATCACTTTTTCCAATAACATCAAAATTCAACACAACACCAAAAGCATCCCTTCCTCGTATTTATGGTGCCACGAGACACCCACTGGCTACACATATCCCAATAAAACAAAAAAAAAACGGGACCATATAAGCTCGCAACGACGGTGCAAGACGAGAAAACGTGAGGACGGGTATGGTGTTGCCTTCGTCAGGTTGTTTCTTATGTTATTCATTGATTTTGCACAACCACCTTTATGCGTTTGTTTCTTCTATCACACAAATACACACACTTCACAACAATATTAAATCAAGATACTATTGAAGTATACAAAGTATGAAAAAAGATCAAGAAGAATAATTAAAGGTGAGAAGTTTTTCAAGTCACTCATTTCAATGAGGGGAAAATTCAAAAGAAAATTTATTTATTTTTGTAGGTTCATACAAAATATGTGATTGTGATTACTTTTTTTCTTTTTCTCTTTATTTTATTCTAGGTCTACATAGTACTTGATTTTGGTAAAGTTGGATGAACTTATCCACGACAGGTGAGCACCGTTACTTTCATAAATGTTACACATGGTACAGTCACACACACGCTTTGTTATCATAGTACGTGTAGTACGTAGCTATTGAGAATTTTAATAATCTACATGAGCGGAGCCAACAAGTTATGGTTAAGAGGATAAACTTTGATAAGTTAAATCGACTATGGTGGTGTTTGAATATGACATAATTGTTTTAATACAAAAAGAAAAGTGATTTAAAAAAATCGTGTGAAAAGAGTTTGTTTATGACTTAACTGAAAATGATAGCTAAAAGTATA
>BQNB010178674.1:0-12847 GCA_026074375.1 Tanacetum coccineum
AAACTGTTTATTCCATTGCCTTGATGCTTACTTAAGTCCATAAATGGAACACTTGATCTTGCATTATGGATTGACAAAACCTTCAGGTTTCACCATATAGACCTCTTCAGAGAGATGTCCATTGAGGAAAGCAGTTTTGACATCCATTTTCCAAATCTCATAGTCATAAAAAGTAGCTATGGCTATAAGAATCCTAATAGCTCTAATGTCTGCAACAAGAGAGAAGGTTTCTTCATAATCAACCCTGTAGGTTTGAGTGAAGCCCTTTGCTACAAGACGAGCTTTATAGGTGTGTACATTGCCATCCATGTCAGTCTTCTTCTTGAAGAGCCACTTGCTACCAATGGTTTTACCGTTTGGAGGAAGATCTACTAATTCTCAGACTTGGTTATCTTTCATGGATTGTATTTCCACATTCATAACATCAAGACATTTTTCAAATTTAAGATCTGACAGTGCAACTTTGAAGTTAGAGGGTTCATTAAGATCCCCCAACTCATGCTACTTAGCATCAATGTATATGCACATACAATCTGGGGCATGTAGTGTCCTTGTGGACCTATGAACGTGAATGATATCACTTTGAGGTTCATCAATTTCTTGATCATCCTCATCATGATGTAAGCTAGTAATTTCATAAGGATGTGTATCTTCATCTTGAATTATTTCAAGATCTTCTAAACTCTCACTTAATTCTTGAGTTGTAAGGCTATTCTCAAAGAATTCATCATTTCAAGCAACAAGTACCTTGTTCTCAGGTGGGTAGTAGAAGGAGTAACCTTTTGTTTCCTTTGGGTATCCTATAAAGATACACTTAATAGATCTGGGTTCTAGTTTGTTAGGTTTGGTAAGTGTATCACGCTTAACAAGTGCCTCATAACCCCAAAATTTTAAGTAAGGCAACTTAGGGGCTTACCCATGCCATACTTCATATGTTGTCTTTTCAACCTTCTTAGTTGGAACCATGTTGAGAATGCGAGCAGTAGACTCGAGTCCATAATCCCAAAAGGACTTTGGAAGAGTTGTTTGGCTCATCATAGAGCGAACCATGTCTAGTAGGGTTCTATCCCTTCTCGCAGACTTACTATTATGTTGTGGTGTATATAGAGGAGTGTGATGGGTTATAATCACATGCTCCTTAAGATGATCCAAAAACTCTTGACTCATACATTCACTTACACGATCAAAATGTAGAAATTTTATGGTCTTCCCGAGTTGGTTTTCTACTTCCTTTTGAAACACTTTAATGGTTTCAAATACTTCATGTTTATGTTTCAGCAAGTAAACATAATTATAACGACTAAAGTCGTCAGTGAAGGTGACGAAGTAGCTAGCTCCTTGTCTTGACACAGTTCTAAATGGACCACATACATCAGTGTGTATTAGTCCAAGTAAATCGTTAGCCCTTTCCACTTGATGTGAATAAGGTTTACGTCTCATCTTACCAGACAAACATGAAAAACATCATGTTTTAACTTCTCAATGTGTTTATTGCTAATATGTCCAAGACGACAGTGCCACAAAAGAGTAGAGTCCAAGTTTAACTTGGCTCTTTTATTACTTACAGCATAAATAGAACTATCATTTAAATAAGCACAATGCAAAACAATTTCATATATACCATTACGTGGAATAACATAAAAATAAAGTAAACCATCTTTAGAAATAGAAATTTCATTATCACTAAAGCAATTTACAAAACCATTGTCTTTTAAAAGAGACAATAAAAATTATTTTCGCTAGTTATATATAGGAGCATTATTGGCAATTATTCAAATAACCACTAACCACTTGGGAGACATATGAAAGTTCCCCAATAGCTTCAATAGATGTATAATGACCTGTGCCTGTACAGGTTCAAAGGTCCGGGTTTATTTTATTACTTTCACTGAGACGCCTGAGTAGTTTTACTGAATGGTACATAACCCATTTCATTAACGACAAGATCTACTTAGAAATGAATGGAGGTCTATTGTAAAGGATACTCTGAAGTATAGGCCCTTGTGATGGCTTTTTTTTGTTCCAATCAATCGGCGAGATTACGTAAAATGGGGTCAGTTCCTTCTTAGATGACCTACCTTACCGCATTAGTGACAGGTCGCGTCCTTAGCAAGATTATCCTTCTTTGGTGGAGGGGGAATCTTAGACTTAGGAGCATAAGAAAGCTTAGTCTTTCCTTAACAATCCAAATTATCCAAATACTAATAAACACAGATTTACATTAGACAATTAGCTGGAGGCAGACCTGTAACACCCCCACTTTATCTGTCTCAGCGGAAGGGTCATTTGGGGTGCTGCGTCATAATATAACAACTCAAGCATAGAAATCGTTCTCGAAAAGAGACGTTTTTAATACATTTATTCGAAATAAAAAGTTACATCATAGCGTCCCAATTGTTTTCAGTAATTCATAACAACATTTTTCAATCATTCTTTGAATGACTTTTATTTTATGGGCTTCAAAACTGTTATGGTTTCCTAAGCGACAACCAAATTCTCCATCGCGTATTACCTTCAGGGACCTGAGATTAAATAACTTGCCTAAAATGTCAACAATAATGTCTGAAGTGAAGTCCATTAGAGTTTATATATTATAAACAATAAAATTTTGATAACTCACAGTATCATTTCTCAATATTCATCAGGATTATAACGATTTGGCCCATTAAACAAAGTTCATATCGGCAGGATATATTTATAAGCCTCATAACAATTGAACGTGTACCATCTATTATGTTGGGGTTCTCAAATGGGTATGCCTACTATACACCTTTACTTTAGAGTGCTTTTTATTTCTCTATTACCAACGCTTCCCGTTGTGTATTATTCCGGAATTGACGATGAGCCAGTCATCACAGATTAGAGGTGGCAGCCTCCAATTGTACTATTTCATGTAATAAGCGTTCTACCAATTTAACGGTAGTTAATTAATTGATTTCGCAGGTCTTTTAATTTCTAGAGGTCACTTCAGAACGCTTTGGGTACTAATTTGGATATGAGTACTGCGTACCATCCACAAACAGACGGGCAAAGCGAGAGGACCATTCAAACTCTCGAGGATATGCTGCGTGCTTGTGCGATCGACTTTGGAAAGGGTTGGGTTAACCATTTGCCATTAGTCGAGTTCTCATATAACAATAGCTATCACGCTAGCATCAAGGCCGCACCATTTGAAGCACTTTATGGTCGAAAGTGTCGTTCACCTGTTTGTTGGACCGAAGTTGGAGAAGCTCAAATCCTCGGTCCAGAACTAATTCAAGAGACGACTGAGAAAATCGTCCAAATCAAGCAAAGGATGCAAGCCGCTCGTGATCGACAGAAGAGTTACGCCGATCTGAAGCGTAAACCGATGGAATTCCAAGTCGGGGATAAAGTTATGCTTAAAGTTTCGCCTTGGAAAGGGGTCGTACGTTTTGGCAAACGGGGGAAGTTAAACCCTAGGTATGTTGGACCTTTCAAGGTGTTAGAAAAGGTTGGAGAGGTTGCTTACAAGCTCGAGCTTCCAGAAGAGCTAAGCAGGGTTCACAATACATTTCATGTATCCAATTTGAAGAAGTGTTATGCCGACGAACCGTTAGCCGTTCTGTTGGATGGACTTTATTTTGATGACAAGCTTCAGTTTGTCGAGGAACCTGTCGAGATCGTGGACCATGAAGTTAAACGGTTGAAGCAAAGCCGTATCCCATTAGTCAAGGTTTGATGGAACTCCAAGCGAGGTCCTGAGTTTACGTGGGAACGCGAGGATCAATTCCGGAAGAAATACCCACATCTGTTCACAAAGACCGCACCGACGTCAGGTGTCGCGTCTTAAGACTTGAGGACAAGGCTCACTTAACAAGGGAAGACTATAACATCCCATGTTTTAGGGTCATTGACGTCGTCAATAAATCCACAATGTATCTTTGTATTGTACGCGTTGCTTTTAAATTGTAAACGTTAAGCTAAATCGCGTAAGCTAAAAATTAGCGTTCAATGTAAATAGGCATCAAACAATTTAATGTTTACATCAAGCAAGTTTTGAGTAATTATTTTGATGATAAATATTAACTTTGTTCATTGTATTTTTATTGGTTGCATAAATTGATTTCGTTTCGCGATAAAATACGTTTAGGCATTCCCGGAACCACCAAAACTTTTCTACGCTTCAACAAATACCCACATTCATACCCAATACATAAAAGTTACATAATATTATCATAAATATCATACTATGGCCGGATTTCTAGTGATAGACCAAGAAAATGCATCAAAAATTTTCAACTTGCAAATGTACATACAATAACACATTAAAGCTTATGTTTCCTTGACCAAGACTAACCATTTTTCACCATAACCACCCATAAAACCCTCATGGTGTCTCCTTGAATAGTCCTACATGTATATTACTTATAGATTGCAAGAGATAAGTTCACATAACACTTAATGTAACATCTCCATATTCATATATCTCAGCGGAAGGGTCATTTGGGGTGCTACGTCATAATATAACAACTCAAGCATAGAAAACGACTCAAAAAGAGACGTTTTTAAATCCATTAATTCGAAATAAAAGATACATCATAGGTCCCAAAATTATAATAAACCTTACTAAAAACCCTTCTTGATCACTTCCAAAACATAGAAACCATACTAGGTAGTCATATTCACTAGTAGGTTATTATAGATTAGGAAAATTTTGTATGGATTTAGTGTTTGGGTGGCCCTAGCTCACGGCAAGGAGGAGAGGAGGAGGAGAGTTGTGTGTGTTTATCTCTCTAAAACTTGCATGTAATAGTGATGTGTGTGTGTTGACTCAAGTCAACAAGGTTTAAGTAGTATCCCCTAGTTTTGCCAAGTGTTTAGACACTTGGTAAAACTATTACACAAAGTGGACACCTCATGTGGGTGTGTAAATAAGTGGGATGAGTTTTATAACTTGTCCCACTTATTTGTTTAGGCGGGTATTTTCAAAGTCCGATATTTAAAAAGGTACAATACGCGAAGGTTTTTCGTAAAAAGTAAAAATAGTACTAGACACGATAAATAAAAATGAATGCAATAAAAATATTTCTACGGAAATTCGATAACATAAACGTCGATACTTAACGTAGGATTCTCCGGTTCTTCGTTGACGTTACTTAATTTGCAAACGTAAACCCTAATTTCTTCCGGTTAATAGTGAGTTCACATCTCAACATAAAAATGAAAATTATATTTAATACTCGAGAATAAAATAACGACATGAATTTGATGGATTGTCACAGCATTTCCCCCTAAAAAGGGATCTTTGTCCTCGAAGATCAATTCATCTTGTCGCCCATTTCTTATTAAAGTCAAAGAGGTGTGGGTATTTCTTCCACATCTGGTCCTCCCGTTCCCATGTATACTCCGGTCCACACTGCGAATTCCATCAAACTTTTACTATAGGGATCCGACTTTGCTTAAGTTGTTTCACTTCTCTATCCATGATTTCAATGGGTTCTTCGATGAAATGCAACTTCTCGTCGATCCTTACTTCGTCGAGTGGAATGATAAGATCTCCATCTGATAAATATTTCTTTAAATTCGACACATGGAATGTATTGTGTATTCCTTGAAGCTCTTAGGGTAATTCCAGTTATATGCCACCGGACCCACTCTTGATAATATCTTGAATGGTCCAATATAACGGGGACTTAATTTCCCATGTTTCCCAAATCAAACAACACCTTTCCACGGTGATACTTTCAGCATAACTTTGTCACCCACTTCGAACTCCAAAGGTTTAAGTCTCACATCCGTATAACTTTTCTGTCTACTACGAGCAGCTAATAATCGATTCTTGATTTGCACAATCATCTCCGTCATTTCGCGAATCATCTCTGGTCCCGTAAGTTGGTCATCTCCAACCTCACTCTAACATACAGGCGATCTACATTTTCTCCCGTGTAAAGCTTCGAAAGGTGCGGCTTTAATACTAGCGTGATAACTATTATTGTATGAGAATTCAGCCAAGGGTAAGTGCTTATCCCAGCCACTACCAAAGTCAATCACGCAAGCACGCAACATGTCTTCCAATGTTTATATCGTTCTTTCACTCTGACCATCAGTTTTAGGATGGTAAGCAGTGCTCATATCCAAATTCGTCCCCAATGAATTTTGAAGAGATCTCCAAAACCTTGATGCGAAATGAGGGTCTCGGTCTGAAATAATCGACACAGGCACCCCGTGCCTACAAACAATCTCCTTCAAATACAATCGAGTAAGCTTCTTCATTTTATACTTCTCATTCGTTGGAATAAAGTGAGTAGATTTAGTCAATCGGTCAACAATGACCCAAATTGAATCATATCCAAATGGTGTTCTTGGAAGCTTTGTAATGAAATCAATTATAATTCTCTCACATTTCCAAATAGGAATTTTCGGCTGTTGAAGTAATCCTGACGGCTTTTGGTGTTCAGCCTTGACTTTAGCACATGTTAAGCACTTACTGACATACATCGCAATGTCGGCTTTCATATTCGTCCACCAGTATAACTTCCTCAAATCATGGTACATTTTATCCGATCCAGGATGAATGGAATATTTTGATTTATGAGATTCCAACATGATTAGACCTCTCAATACTCCAAATAATGGTAACCATACTCGTCCTTTCAGACATTTCATACCTTCGGATCTAAACTTCAAATGGCTCCTCCCCCTTCGCCACGAAATCCTCGCACCAATATTTTCCTCCTTCACGCGTTCACCTTTGCATTCAATTTGTTTTCGGGTAATTGTTATTACCGTCACCACTAAAGCTAGCACGCACTATCAAATCGGTTCTTATCATCCTGCTCAACGCATCAGCGACAACATTCGCCTTTCCCGGGTGATAACGAATAACACAATTGTAATCACCAGAATTATCAATCCATCTATGCTGCCTCATAGTTTAGCTCTTTTGTTTGGATCCAACATAATATTTAGCTTTTGTGATCGTGTATACCGTACACTTAGTGCCGTACAAATAATGTCTCCATAGTCGAAGAGCAAAACCACCGCACCCATTCCGAAGTCATGGGTCGTATAATTTTTCTTCATATCTTTCTAAGTTTGCCTAGAGCGTACGCAATCAACCTTTTCTTGTTGCATCAAAACAGCTTCCCAAATCCTCTAAGGACGCAAAGTACGCAATATACACCAAAGTCTTACGCTTCCTTCGGGTAGTGATAATATTGGCGACACTACAACAAATTCAGCTTCAAATGTTGGAAATCCTCCTCTTCGTCGTCGCCCCATACATACGGCTTATTTTTTTGAGTGAGTTTAGTTAATGGTTTGGATATTAGAGAAAACTCCTTAATAAACCTTCGATAATAACCTGCCAACCCCAAAAATTGTCGTACTTCTGTTGGTGTAGTTGGTGCAGCCCAATTTTTAATGGCTTCGATCTTCGTAGGATCAACATGAACCCCACTACTATCAATTACATGGCTAAGGAATTGCATGGAATCAAGCCAAAAATACATTTTGAAAACTTAGCGTACAACTTTTTGCTCCTTAGCAAATTCAAGATAGTCTTCAAATGTTCACCATGTTCTTCTTTATTTTTGGAATAAATCAGAATGTCATCAATGAATACAATCACGAACTTATCAAGATACGGCTTGCACACGCGATTCATCAAATCCATGAATACTGCAGGTGCATTAGTCAGTCCAAAAGGCATTACTTGAAACTCGTAATGTCCATAACGAGTTCTAAACGCTGTAATTAGAATGTCTTCCTCGCGGATACAAAGTTGATGATAACCATAGCGTAAATCAATCTTCGAATAAACACTAGAACCTTGTAGCTGATCAAATAAGTCATCAATCCTCGGTAATGGATATCGATTCTTGATCGTTAACTTGTTCAGTTCTCGGTAATCAATGCACATTCGGAATGATCTATCCTTCTTCTTCACAAACAATACCGGAGCTCCCCACGGTGACGAACTCGGTCTAATAAAACCTTTCTCCAACAATTCTTGCAGTTTCTTGGACAACTCCTTCATTTCAGATGGTGCTAAATGATATGGCGCACGCGCCATAGGTGCAGCACCGGGAATAAGATCAATACAGAATTCAACTTGCCTGGGTGGCGGAAGTCCAGGTAATTCTTCAGGAAATACCTCGGGAAAATATCGGATAACTGGAACATCTTCTAATCGCTTTTCCTCTGATTCTTGTTCAGTTACTTGAGCTAAGAATAGCTCACAACCCTTCTCGATATACTTTTGAGCCTTAATGCAAGAAACGATCTTCAATCGGGAATTATTTCTATCGCCTTCGATAACCAACGTCTTACCCTCCAGGGGAATTCTAACCTTTTTCTCTCCACACAAAATAGCGGCATCATATCGTGATAACCAATCCATCCCAATAATGATATCAAAACTTCCTAGTTCTATTACCATTAAATCGATTGGAAAAGAATGGTTTAAAAGATTAAGTGTACACCCTATTAACACATTATTGGTACTTACTACTTTTCCATCGGCCAATTCGACTTCATAGCAAGTATCTAACTCAACTGGTTCAATATCAATAAGGGTACTAAAATTTGTAGACACAAAACTTTTATCGGCACCCGAATCAAATAAAGCAGTAGCATATCGATTATTGAGTAAGAATGTACCAGTAACGACTTTCGGATCTTGCTGAGCATCCACAGCTCCCAACTTGTAAACAGCTCCACGGTTATTTCCACCTTGTCCATTCTTTTTCAACTTAGGGCAATCTCTCTTTCGGTGACCCTTTTCATTGCAATTAAAACAAGTCACATCTTTTCTGTCAAGGCTCCAACAAGCAGCAGTCTTGTGCCCCAACTTACCACACTTACCACATTTCCAACAATCCCTACCATGCTTCTTATTTTTGCACTTTGGACAAACTTCGTTATCATTTGGTGCAACATTAGTCATAACTCCAGTATTAGCCCTTCTTTGGTTTTGCCGACGATTGTAATCGCGTCGGTTGTCACCATGACCACCACGATCTCCTTTACCTTTCCTCTTTTCACCTTCAGAAACCTAATCAGTCTTGTCTTGTATTATTTGTCCCATGAGCTGATAAACCATACAAACAGCTTCATCAATACCAGCAGGCCTCGACGATGTCACATCACCATGTATATTCTTCGACAATCCACGAATATACTGCTCCACCTTCACCTGTTCAGGCTCCACCATTCTAGGATACAACAAGGCCAATTCGTGGAATCGGTTTGTATACCCATCAATGTCAGTCCCTTTTAACTTCAAGTTGTATAATTCTTGCTCCAGACTTTGCAACACATTTCGAAGACAGAAATCCTCGGTCATCCACTTTCTCACCTTAGTCCATGGAGTACTATTAGCAGCATCAATACCCATGGAAGCAGTTCTTCCATTCCACCAAGTCAATGCACGACCTTGGAGAGTAGCAGTTGCAAATTTCGCCTTATCCTTTTCCTTGCAATCACTGATTCGAAACACAGATTCTAGTTTCTCAAACCACTGACATAATCCTACGGCACCTTTGGTGCCTTTAAAAGGGTGTGGATCACACTTCATGAATGTCATGTAAGTACACCTAGTAATTTCGGGCACTGCCGGTCCGGCACCACCAACTCCAGCACCACCGGCTCCAGCATCATCGGCTCTAGCACCACCAGCTGCAGCACTACTAGCTCCAGCACCATCGGCTCCAGCACCACTGGCTCCAGCACCACCGGCTCCAGCACCACCGGCTCCAGCTCCAGCACTACCGCCTCTAGCACCACCGACTCCAGCACCACTGGCTCCAGCACCACCATCTCCGCGGTTCATATTTGCCACAAATTTAGCAATAGATGCATTAACTTGATCCCTAATAATTTCGCGTATATGTGCCTCAGACTTAGCTTTTGGTGGCATGATCCTGTTACAACACAAATCAAATCATAATTAGTATTCATTCAATGATTGTATTAAGCAAAAGGAACAATTTAGAAGCAGCAAGAAAAGAAAGGTAACAATAACACAATGTAGAAATAGAACCAAAAGATAGTCATTTCATTAATCACTAACAAGTTACAAGTTGCATTGTCATACATTACATGTCACCATCTAATGCTATACAACTTTAAAAGACTAGTTCTACTAAGTGACATCGCCGTTTAGTTAGTGATTTACAAAAGATACTACAAATGATAAACTAATCTACTAAGAGTCACTTGGTGGTCCACGTGGCTTAGAAGGTCCCTCGATCCCATCAGAAGAAGATTTCTTTGATTTCTTTCTCGGACGCTCGATATCCTCCTCATCAGATGGCGTCTTTGGAACAGCCCCAATACGAACCATATCTAAGTAAAACCTCTTGTTCCAAACTCGGGACTCATGCAACCTCCTTTCAGCAGTATTACGCTCCATACAAGCCCACGCCAACTTAGTCTCAGTCTTAGTCAGCCTTTTCTTCAAAGTAGTATTCTCCCCACTCTCTAACACCTTCAACCTCTCTAAAACATTACCCAAAGTATGCTCAACATCTCCCAAATCATGATCAAGTAATTCTCTCTCTTTTTCCCCAATCTTATTCTTTGACTTTAGAAGAGCAATCTCAGCTTGGAATGTACCCAACTCAGCCTTTGTAAGTCTAGCTCATACACGGGACATCTCCAAATCATGTCTCAAAGCCCAAGGTGCCAATCCACCAACATATGATGAGTCACGAGCAGAAGATGACTCTCCTACCTCAAGTATACCCCTCAGAAAGTCATGAACAACAAATGACCTTTGGGTAACAGTCCTAACAATAGCCTCGGGTGCAATATCAGCCTCCTCGTCCTCCAATTCAGAATTAGATGACTCAGAATCGGATGATACAGAATCAGATGACTCCGCATTAGGCGGCTTAGCATTAGGTGGCTCAGGATCAGAAGACTCATCTCTAGGTGGCGGGGTTTGGTCACCCTCCACCTCATAAGGAAAGATCAACTCCTCATCGTCATCGACCTCAATCTCAACATCCTCATCCTCGATATCCTCATTATTAACATTCTCATTCATATCATCATCCTCTTCTAACCAACCATTCATATTACCGGGTTATGGGTTAGGATGTTGTGCAAACTGATTCCCATGCCCATTATTTGGTTCCGGTTCTTCTTCGGGTTCTTCCTCATGTACTTCTTCAGGTTCTTCTTCGGGATCTTCTTCATCATCCCCATCATAATCTACTAACTCTTCATCATCGGGAATGTCAACCATTTTGTTGGGATCATAGGCATCATCAACGTGGTTCGGCTCGAGAATAACTGGATTTTCTTCAGGAATATCTTTGTTCGGTTCGTTAGGGGAGTTAGGGTTATCCATGGCAATCTGTATCGTATAAATTTCTTGTATTAGTATTAAAATAATCACAAAATTAACATTTATATTCAAAATAAATGAAATTCTCATATTTCAACATATATACTATTTTTCATATATATATATATATATATCGATAAATAAATCTTCTCATTATTGTCCCTTCGGTAATTCGGAGATTTCTCTTACACCGTTATAGTTAAAAGATTTCAAAAATTCTTTTGTTCATCATTTTTTTTTAAAATCTTTTGTTCTCTATAACTTAAACTCTTGATACCAATCTGTAACACCCCTATTTTCATATATCTCAGCGGAAGGGTCATTTGGGGTGCTAGGTCATAATATAACAACTCAAGCATAGAAAACGACTCAAAAAGAGACATTTTTAAATACATTCATTCGAAATAAAAGATACATCATAGGTCCCAAAAGTATAATAAACCTTACTAAAAACCCTTCTTGATCACTTCCAAAACATAGAAACCATACTAGGTAGTCATATTCACTAGCAGGTTATTATAAATTAGGAAAATTTTGTATGGATTTAGAGTTTGGGTGGCCCTAGCTCACGGCAAGGAAGAGAGGAGGAGGTGAGTTATGTGTGTTTATCTCTCTAAAACTTGCATGTAATAGTAATGTGTGTGTGTTGACTCAAGTCAACAAGGTTTAAGTAGTATCCCCTAGTTTTGGCAAGTGTTTAGACACTTGGTAAAACTATTACACAAAGTGGACACCTCATGTGGGTGTGTAAATAAGTGGGATGAGTTTTATAACTTGTCCTACTTATTTGTTTAGGCGGGTATTTTCAAAGTCTGATATTTAAAAAGGTACAATACATGAAGGTTTTTTGTAAAAAGTAAAAATAGTACTAGACACGATAAATAAAAATGAATGCAATAAAAATATTTCTACGGAAATTCGATAACATAAACGTCGATACTTAAAGTAGGATTCTTCGGTTCTTTGTTGACGTTACTTAATTTGCAAACATAAACCCTAATTTCTCCCGGTTAATAGTGAGTTCACATCTCAACATAAAAATGAAAATTATATTTAATACTCGAGAATAAAATAACGACCTGAATTTGACGGATTGTCACACTTAACACTTAGAAAAAAAATCAAAAATCTCTCCCTTTGTGCTCATATAACCCCACGGCTCAAAAACACCCCTTTAATAAATTTATACAAACTTTTCTACAACACATACAAGTAATCACACATCATATCTAACATACCTTAAGATGATTTGAAGCATTGGTTAACCATTTGCAAGTGTGGAAACAAGAAAAGGAAGCTAGGGTTTTTCTTGGAAATCTAGGGTTTTAAAGGGTGCAAGCTTGGGTTTAAAGTCTAAACAAGGGTTTAGCACATATTTTTCATCATCATCATTCATCATAAAGTTACCTAAAAGCCTTTATCTTTTCATTTCATGATTTTTCATGCATATATTAGTTTTTTATAGCAAAATCACCATTTAGGACTTTTAAACATGTAAAACGAGTTTTTACTTGTAATCATTGTTTTGTACGC
>BQNB010178675.1:0-12847 GCA_026074375.1 Tanacetum coccineum
TCACGGGATTTTACAATTTCTATGATTTAAACCGTAAAAAAAAATCAACTTTTACGGGATTTTACTAAATCAAGAAAAAAACCGTAAAACAAAAAATGACAAGATCGGTCCTTATGCAAATCACCTAGTTCGGTTCATGCTTGTTCGGTTTGCTGGTTCGGTTGTCTAGTTCTATTGTCTTGTTCGGTTCTAAAGGAAAGCTAGTTCGGTCCTCTAGTTCGATTGGTTAGTTCGGTTCTAAAGGAAAGCTAGTTCGGTCCTCTAGTTCGATTCAGCAAAAACAACGACTAGATCGGTTGACTCGTTCGGTCCCAAAAGGGATTACTAGTTCGATGATTGCTTGTTCGGTTCGATGGTTCGGTTGTCAAAGAATTTACTAGTTCGATCCTCTGGTTCGATTGTCTTGTTCGGTCCTTAAAGAATACTTCTAGATCGGTTATTGCTAGTTCGGTTCTAAAAGAGATCGACTAGATCGGTTATCTAGTCCGGGTCTCTCGTTCGGTCCAAATATAATCACCACTCGTTCGGTCCAAACAAAAACCACTCGATCGATCCAAATATGATCACCACTCGTTCGGTCCAAACAAAAACCACTCGTTCGATCCAAATATGATCACCACTCGTTCGGTCCAAACAAAAACCACTCGTTCGATCCAAATATGATCACCACTCGTTCGGTCCAAACAAAAACCACTCGTTCGGTCCAATGAAAAACCACTCGATCGATCCTAATGGCAGTCACTCGTTCGGTCCAAACAAGTATGTTGCTCGTTCGATCCAAACAAGTACTTTGGACGTTTTTATCTTCTTTTGAACTTGCGTATGTCTTAGCAACGCATGAAAGAACCACGAAGACACGCTATTAAGCCAAGGAACAAAATCGAACCAATAAGCTTATAAAACCGAAACTCCAAAAAAATAACAAACACTAAACCCACCCGAGGCTCTGATACCAAATGTCGGAACCCAAAAATCACTTTCACTTCATTATTGAAACAAGAAAAATAAGATGAGATAAAATGGAAGAAATTTAGAGAGAAGTTAGAGAGAGAAATGTAGAGAGAAAAAAAGAGTTGGTTAATTCTTGCAAATGAGAAATGAACAAATGAGAATCAACACCATTTTCCATAGAGGAAAATGGTATATATACCCTACACAACTACATGGGTCGTGTGGGCTTTTACTTGGGCCGGGCTCGGGATTGACTTGGGCTTTAGCCCGATACACATACAATATTAGCTTACATTTACGAGCCCGTTTACCCTTCTAGCCTATTACAACGTATAATTAATTAAGTGACCGAGACCTAATATAATGAACGAACTTCCATTGTTCGACTCAATATTTTGAGGCTAACAATCTCCCCCGAAGTGAGTTCATTGTGACACTCCTTCATGAGATCAATGAGATTGCTTTTGTCGTTAAGATCTTGTGGTCTTGGTCTCTGAATTCGTTGTAGGCTTGTTCCTTCATGCTTTGTGATCTTTGATCTTGAGCCTTTGTCATTGTCTTTCGACTTCGTCTTTATGTCCGAGATCTTTAAATCTTTTCCTTTCTTTGGAGGGAATGTATATTCATATGATATGTTATGTTACTTGTACCTATGCTTTAGTAGCCTGTACATTCTCTTTAGATATTAATCCTTCATGGAATTTAGGGTTTAGAGGTATACGATAACGGTTTAAAGCCCGTTTTGATATAACGTTGCGAATAGTACATTATAGGAATAATGTACCTTGTAAAAAGAATATGATGATATTGACTTGACATGTTATGATGTTTGCTTGACATATATAAAGACAGGATTGCCATAGATATGTTGCGTGAGCTTGTCTACTTTAGTTATGCAAGTTACCTTGCTTAATGAGATATTGACAATGCAAGTAATGTAATAAAGCAAAAAATTTCCCCGTACAATTGTGATCATAGTAAAATAAGTTTTGCGTTTGATGAAAATTCTTGGGTTGTTATAGACATCAACATAATTTATCCAAAACCTCGATTACTGTTGAAACGGGACGAACGATCAAACAATCCAAGAAAATCTGACGAGAAATAAGTGGGAGTTCGAAGATTAAAAATAAATGGATAAACATCTTCGCAACGTTAAAGTATACATATACTTAAATATATTTATAACAATAATATTATAATATTTTATTTTTTTCGTCTCTTTATCGGCTGAAAAGGGTAATTATAAAACCTTGTCATTTTAACATAACCACGCTTGATCGTTAAATCTCGACACTTAAAGTTTATCAAAAGTCATGTTTCGTCCTTTAACCGAATCGACACAAAAAAAGTTTTCACAATATTTTTCTAAGTGTGGATTTTTTACAAAATTTTGGCATGACCCGTTCGTTTATACAATATTTTCCAAGATTTTAAAATCTCAATTCTAAACACTTTTTCCCAAATTCTCATCGGGTTAACCATTCGTAACACCTATGGCTAAGTATCCTATTTATCGATTTAAGCCTATTGAGCATTATGTAACAATTCATTTGACACTTTACAACGTGCTTTGACCTTTTAGTTTTTGATAGTGAGTTTAGTTTAGTGGAAGTAAGTTGTGGATTAAAAAGGCTTGAATCTGACAATGGTAATCATATATTTTAATGTGTAATTATCCAAGCAATGGCTTGCTGAAAATAATCATCCCTGGATGGCTATGAAAACGTATGATCATGAAAGTAAATTATTAACTTGCTTGGTCAAAGAAACAAATTTGTATTCATACTGATTCATGGTTTTGTATTTTTTTTTACAGAAAATGGTTATGGCGCAGGTGGCAGCGGGACGCCAGCTTCCATAACAAGTATACTTTCTTTTTATAAAGGGTAGCTTCACTCTACTCATCCTAAATTTATTTCTTTCTTTTCCCCGGAGTGAAACTAAGTCTAACATAATTTCCTGATTTGATTTTATCTGTAAAAACCATATGATTTCAATGTGTAAAATTCATTGCAATTCTCTCCATGAGCAATGTCTTAAGAGTTATTTTATATGTATAACAAACTCCTGCAACATAAGTGGCGTTTTGAAGGAGTTGCCATGGGTGCTCATATCGATATGATGTGAGTCGAATAGGTTTGATTGCAAACATTGTGCTTCTTCATGAATTTCTCAAAAGTCTTATGCAATTGTTCCAATGTACAAAACTTTGTGAGGAAGTGCACGTGCAGGAAAGGACGGAGGGTGCGATTGCGGCTGTAGGGTGTGCTGGGAAGTGGTTTTATGAGCTGCAATATCACCCAGAGGTATAATATTTGTGACTTTGGTTTTTCTTGCAAAATTGGGAGCTTATTTTTGGGATTATGAGCTTATTTGACTTGGCCTATATTTCATGAATTCAGTTTCTTGACTTATCAGCTTCTAGAAAAAATACTTACAATAATATATAAACGAAAAAAGCATAACATACACCACTTAAACAGTCCAATAGATGTACTCAAGCAACGTGTTGATGACATTAAATAATCACTTTTTTAGCTAATTATTCCATGTAAATTCACATAAAAACCAAAAAAAAAATCATTAACTAACACTAATAACAATCTAATATATTCTAACTACATACTACAAATTATCCTCCTATCCCCCTTCTCTCCAACAGCCTAACTACTCATCCACATCTATAATTAAATACAACACAGACACACATTCCTCACTCATACACATATATCAACCTCCACCCCCCTCCACCCTTACACCTTAAACACCCTCATAAACTTAAACCCAATAACACTAACAACATCTAACTCCTCGACCCCCACGACACTATCAACTTATACACACCCCTCCCCCAAACCACCTTACAATCAACCCCCCAATTATACATCCCAAAAACTACCCACACCAACTATGTTCCCAATTTTTTTATTCGCTGCCCCTGACCTCCACTCTACAGCTCTCACCCCAAAAACCCCAAAAATTCACAAATCACTACCAAACGCCTAGACAGTCGACTCGCTCTCGCTCTGCGTCACTCCTCTACAAATTCCAAGTAAACACTATTAATCACAATAATCTTATAAACATTCCGCCTATTTTTTATCATACATTAAATCGGAATAATGGCTCTACTTGTGTATTAGCCTGTATTATAAATATTATAAATGATTAGTTTGATTATATCGATTGCTTATTTGATCTTTGTATCATTGTATTATATCTCAATATATCCATTGTATAGTAGTTTTGTATGTGACCTAATCATTAACTGGATCTAGTGATACCGATCAAGTTAGCTGGATGTCGGATGGCTCTCCATTATAGGATTATATCTCTAAGACTGATAGGATCACCAAATCATTCCAAATCTTTCTCATAAGTTAATGTGAAAGTATTGACCTACTAGGTGACATGGGGTCATAACAATAACGTAAGATTCCTTTGGACAGAATTGGATTGGGTACTAGAATATACATTTCCATTAGCAGTAAGTGGGTAAAGTCTCCATGAGATTAGATTTAATAAGATCACCATTATTAATCTTCTAAGATAGATTATAAGCATCGAATAGGATGCTTTATGCGGATGGGTTTAATTGTAACATAATTCTACATGTCTAGGTTTCATGAAGAAGTACCGCCTAAATCTTGGAATGATATGCCGCCTCGAGATAAGCACTCATTGCACTAAAATAAACAAACCAGCGTTTTAATCGGATTAATCATGGCTAATACAGTTTTCTTATAAGCTAGAACGTCTTCTATCTTTTTCATTATCTACTTGCGTGTGTTATTATGTTTTAAATTTAATCTATTGTTAAAACAAAAATGTGTAGTCTCTAGACTGTAACCCCTTTTTATCGTTAGAATTTAAAGATTAACATATGTTTCAGCATAGTTTAACATAGATTAGACTTAACATATTTAAATTAACTTTTAGTTTAGTTAACCAAATATATGATAGAACTATAGATAACGACTTCGCTCTTAGTGATCGACTCCTACTTACCAATGAAGCTACATCTGATCGGGTACACTGCCCGTTAAAGTGTTGTTTTAGATAATGTCAACAAAATATAAATGTAAAACTTGATAACTTAAAATTACTTATACATAACGACACATCAAGTTTTTGGTGCCGTTGCCAGGAAGTGAAGTTGTTTAATCTTTATTTTTATTAGTATTTTGGTTTTAACCTAGATTAGCATAATTTATGTTTAGGGGTAAATGTAGTGTTTCTAATTGTTTTGTTCATTTTATGTTTGTTTGTGTGTTTGATATCTGCATTGTATATTTTTTTAATATTGTGTGTTTGTGTGTTTTTCTGCATTGTTACAATCTGCTGTAACTTTCTTAGTCGAATACCAAATACGGCGTATTCATCTTTTTGGATACGGCGTATAATTTTTTTTCAAACCAATACAGCGTATTCGACTCTATTATCAATACGACGTATTCAGTTTGCTGAATACGATGTATTAGGCTATTTGACCATTTTCTTTCCTAGCTAATTTATTACAGGTTAAAATGGATGACCCTAACATTACTATGGAAGTGTATATCAAACTTGGGAGAAAAAGCTATAGGCGTATCGTGGAAAAGGGGTATACTGGGAGGACTGGCTTCGTATGGTAACATCTGGTATGATGAAGACGTTCACGACCTCAGATCTGTTGAAACTGAATTCCCAGCTATAGTCTATAATGATGTGTTAACATCTGAAGTATTGCTCTCCTGTGAACCCACGGTAAGTCCTCTTGACGACATTCAAATTGACCTTAGAATTTTATTTGACGAATCCGACGATGAAGAATACACGGTAATTTATGACAAAAGTTCATTTTCCTATAAAATAATTATTGTCAATGATTTGAAAACGGATTCGGAAAATGATATGATAAAGTCAATATGCCTTCGTTTTCATCATCTGAACCTACAGTTGAACCTACTATAAGACCTCAACATATCGATGAATTTAATTTTAAAAATGATACATGACTGTTCGAATATGACGGTGAGGAACAAAACGTTATATACTTTAATGATCTATTTCCTTTCAATGTAATTTTTCCCAACGATTTAAAATCGGATAAGGAAAATGATGATGATAATAAAATCGATATCAAACAGTTTTTGGAGGATAATGTAATAAATACCGATGTTAGTGCCTATGCATAAGGGTCAAATAAGCTTTTGGAAACAAGTCATGATACAATTAGTAAAATTCTCACTGCTAGTAAATTTATCAAGGAATTAAATGTTAATATCGTGACTTACAATAACTATCAAAGGATGAATTCTTTTTTTTTAATAGAATTTTTTATGTGCCATTTGGCATCCGTTCAATCCCAAAGTGTGTTTTATAAGGCATGGGATCAATTGGTGCAAGACTTACTTAAAGATTTTTCTGTAAACAAAAAAGTGCTTGCGGGAGTACAACCGTATCTGATATTTGTATTTTCTATTATCAAGTCTGTCTTCTCAGACTATCTATACGACGTATCCAAACCCCATGGATACGTCGTATTGACTGTCTGGACGTTATCAATCTTTTATTTGTTTTGTTTTTCTGGGGGGCATTTAAACTTTATTGTCTGTTTGTCTTATTACGGCGAGTAATTCTGTATTATGATATGGCATATTTGTAAGATGGCCCGTTATTCAGTACTTTTTACAGGTTGCAAATAAGGGTTGGATCCTTGTTATGGGAGACGGCGTATCGACTTCCTGTTAGTTTTTAGTTTTTTATTTAATTCTTATTAAACATTAGGATAACCGAGACTAGGTTTTGCTTGGTTTTCCTTGATATTTGCACAGGACCTCGCTGGAAATAAATCAACAACGTTGGTAGAGTATATATAATCTGGAATCTTATGTGTGTCGCATTTACAACACACATTCCTGCTCATATACTCAACATGGAGAATCATGCCGAGAAAATATCAGGGGAGTTTCTCGTTCTAATTCTTTTATTTCCCGTGTTTAACACAATAAGGGCGTTTTGATAATTTAAGTGGGGCATGAGAATTAGAACGACTTGTCCTATTTTTTTTCATATTTAAAATATGCTTAAATTTAAAAAAGAATCGGCATACTTTATTGAAAATTATAGGTTACATAACCTTCACACAAAACCCTTATTAGATATTGTGAGGATTCAGCCTTATCCGTTCTGAATATTTACCTAAATCCCACAAAAATATGAGTGTGTCGGTGATGTTGTAGACTTTAGAACTTGGCTTGGTATATTTATTCAAGACCACAATAATGAGTACTATAGATTTAGAGGAGGTATTGTTTAAATTGATAAATTTCTAGGATTACACTCAAAAAGCCTAATATATATGTTGTGTTATTAACTAGCTACACCGGTTAGTTAACCCCTGTATAAACCCTTTGTTTACTCTAATTTTAAGAGTAAGATACCCCTAGAAAATCCAGTAGAGCCAATCCTTTAGGATAACACCAACTATTTGTTTCGTTACACCTTTACACTTAGTTAGCTGTTAAGGATTAAGTCAACTTATCAGTTGCTAGTTGCTTTAGTGTAAAGTATGTATTTCCTGAGTCCTGTGTCATTTTCTATCTTTGGTATGGTTGGGAAATAGCACATTGCAATTGGGAATGTAAAAGTAGTCAAACTCGTGTATTTTTACTACCATCACAATTATTGTATATCCGAGTACGGAAGAACGAAGAATTATGGAGAAATTATTCGGAGGTATTATGATCGTGAAGATGGTAAAATTACACCGAGATTAGTAGTGTATCATTTATGTTAAAAAAATCAAAAAAATTAGAAAATTGCAACAAAAAGAGGAGGAAATTATGAAGATAGTCGGTTCGTTAAAGCTTTAAACCGATGGTATTATTTGAAGGATCGATTATTCGTTGATACGTGATTAAAAATCAACGATGTAAGGTTTTGTATAAAGTGGTAGATATCGCCACTTGATTTAGTAAAAGTATGTATAAGTATGGATTATTGGGAAGTTGACCGTTACGGGGAATACAACTTAGGTTCTTTTCATTGATCTATGATCGAAGACGTTTATGTATATCTTTTCTGTGTCTTTATCATGGGATACGGGCGGGAAAAGTATCTGCAACTTGTTACCTATTGTTTGGAATTAATTATTTGTTTCGTAATTTGTGTGTAACAACAATTTTCCCCCCTTTCTAATCCCTAGGCACTTAGGTTTTATTGAAATGAGGATGGGAGAAATCTCATGGGGTCTATTTCGTCAATACGGCCATGTTATGTGTGGTTTTGTCCGAATTGTTGGTTTATTACTTTTTGGTTGAAGATTGGAAGATCCTACCTTATATCACTTATCGAGTCCTAACCTTGGTTTTACTTGAGTAGGGAAATTAAATGCAATCATGTATCTCTTTTCCATCGTTATGGATGGTGTTATATGTGTTTTGTCGCCTTGCTTGTGTACGATTTTTGGTTAAAGACTGCTAATCCTTTATTCTGTTGCTTATTTGCGTTATGGTTTGATTGCAGTCATATGTGTCTTATCCTATCGTTATGGGGTGGTATGTTGTGATTTTGTCACCTTTTTCTGGAATATTGGTATCGATAGAGATTAGAAAGAGTGATCAAACCCTTTAAGCTTTTTTTTACCCAATTTACCTTTATAAACTTGTTACTCTTTAGCTTTAGTGGTGGAGATGTGTATCATTGACAAGCTTATGATAGAATACTCGTCATAACTGAGCAATTGAGCGAATTGTTACATGTTTTACCACATAGGATTTAGTTTGAGTGGTTTGAGTGTTTTCATCTTCCTATTTCGTAAGGTGTTTGGTTGTATACTGGTAATTAAACGAATAGATTCTTAACAGAAAAATCCTTAGGGATAAATTTTCATAATTTCTAAAGGCTACTTAAGGACTAGTAGGATTCAAGTGGGGGGAATGTATTTGATGATATTCATATAACTTCACTTTATAGCATCATTTATACATGTAAATTAACCCATTTTATTAATTATTGCAGAATTGATTATTAATCGTCTTTATATTTGAAATTGCAGGGTAATTATGCTAGTACTTTGTGAAGAATAGACAAAAAGGCTCACATTCTTGGAGCTTAGATCGTTAATTCTGAAAGATACTGTTATGAATACTATACGCCGTATCATCAAGGGAGGATACGGCGTATCTGTGCCGCACTTCACAAGAAACTGCGAAGAATTAAAGAACTATACGCCGTATCAAGAAGATTCTCCCCCCCCCCTAGCGTATCCAAGGTCATAGTAATTAAATTTCTGGAAGATATTGAACTTGGTCCCTACTCCATGAAACTGCCAATACGCCGTATTGACTTCAACCATTACGGCGTATCGACCAAATTCCAGACAGTATAAATAAAAGCCTAAAATGGGTTTTAGGTGTGCTTGATCATATTTTCGATACCCTAACAACAAAAGTCGATTTTCAAAAGACAAGAATAGTAGAAAAGGTCAAGGAAAGCTACTAATTCCATAGAAAACACCTTGTAAACTCCTATACTAATTATGCAGTACTTTGTGAAGAATAGCAAAAAGGCTCACATTCTGGAGCTTAGACGAATAAATCTGAAGATACTGTTATGACATCCAATACGCCGTATCCATCAAGGAAGATACGGCGTATATGTGCATGCACTTCACAAGAAACTACGAAGAATTAAAGAACCTATAACGCCGTATCAGAAGAATTATATACGCTCGATCCAAGACTCATAGTAATATATTCTGGAAGATATTGAATGGTCCCTACTCCAAGAAACTGCCAATACGCCGTATTGACTTCAACCATTACGGCGTATCGACCAAATTCCAGACAGTATAAATAGAAGCCTAAAAATGGGTTTTAGGTGTGCTTGATCATATTTTCGATACCCTAACAACAAAAGTCGATTTTCAAAAGACAAGAATAGTAGAAGAGGTCAAGCAAAGCTACTAATTTCCATAGAAAACACCTTGTAAAATTCTAGAATCTATAATCGTTCGATTTTTGGTCTTTTTATTGTTTAAATCTACATTAGTTTTACCTTGGTTGAATTATTATTCTTGTATTAATTACAATGGTTAAGGGCTAATTTCCTTGGGTATTAGCCATGTTTATAAAGATTTAAAAGTTTAGTTTGTTTATATCGATTTCTTGATTTATTGTTGATCGTTGTTTATGTTTATCAATTTATACTTGTTTACGTGCTTTTGTATGCGACCTATCATTCAACTGGATCTAATGATACCGACCAAGTTAGCTAGATGCCGAGATGGCTCTCCATATAGTGATTTATATATCTAGAATAATAGGATCACAAATAATGCCCTATCTTTACCTTTCGTTTATGTGAACAAGTTGGACTAGTAGGTGACCAGAGATCAACAAATAAGTATTGATTTCTTTGGTAAAGACTTAGACACTGGACTACTAGAATATAAATTGCCTATTTAAGCAGTAAGTGGGTAAAGTCTCCATGAGCTAGGGTTTAATAAGATCACCATTATTAATCTCCTAAGATAGATTATAATCAGCAAATATGATGCTTTATGCGGATGCGTTTAATTGTGACATAATTCTACGTGTCTAGGTTTTAGGAAGAAGTACCGCTTAAATCTTGGAATGATATGCCGCCTCGAGATAAGCACTCATTGCACTAAATAAACAAACCATCGTTTTAATTGGATTAATCATGGTTAATACAGTTTTCTTATAATTGGCTAGACCGCTCTTCTATCTTTTTGATCTAAGTCACCACAAAACATGTGCCAGTCTCTCAGACTCCCCTTATCCGTTAGAATTAGGATTAACATAGGTTTAACATAGATTAGAATTAACGTAGTTTAGTTAACCAAAATATTGATAGAACTATAGATTAACATTCTTGCTCTTAGTGATCGACACCCTACTTACCAACGAAGCTACATCTGATCGGGTACACTGCCCGTTAAAGTGTTGTTTTAGGTTAAGTCAGAAAAATATAAATGTAAAACTTGATAACTAAAATAACAACCTACACGACGACACATCAAGTTTTTGGCGTCGCTACCGGGGAGTGAAATTGTTTAATCTTTATTTTTATTTAATATTTTGGTTTTTAACACTTGGATTAACTTAACCTCTAGAATTAGTGTAATTTAGATTAGTGTAAAATTATGTATATTTGTTGTTAATTGATTGCTTATTTTGTTTGTGTGTTTGTTTTGTGTGTTTATTGTTTTTTATACACTATTCTGGTCAATAACTTGATACGGCGTATTCACTTTAATTGAATACGGCGTATCTAACTTTCTTAACCAATACCGCGTATTCTGTTCAACAGATCTATATGGCGTATTCAAATTAATTGAATACAACGTATTGATCATCAGATATAACAACAGAAACAGATTCATGGTACTTGATTTTCGAGCTTGATTTCCTATATTATCTTGTTTCAGAACAAATCCTGCTGATGTTTTTTCCTTGTTACAAATCGTATTAATTACAGGAAATTGATTAAAAAGGAAATGACGAGAGTTATGACAAAGCCAATCTTGAGAGAATGCATGGAAAAAGCTCGAGCCGAATCAAGTTTTGCTGAACCAAAGGTCGACGATAATGTGAAAATTGAACTTATCAAGGAGTACTTAATGGAATTACAAAATAATGCTTACAACGGGTCGGAAGAAGAAGACGTAATCGACCACATTGCTAAAGTTCTTGAAATACTCGATTCGATTAAAATTAAAATTCCCAATGTGGAAACCGATCTACTACGCGTGCATGTTTTTCCTTTCTCACTTACTGGTGCCGCACAAAAATGGTGGATAGACGAAGGGAACGACAAAATCACCACCTGGAGTGAGATAGTAGGGAGATTTTTCTATAAATACTATCCACTATCCCATGCTGGCAAGTATAATATAATAGAGGATGATGAAAAAGATGGGCCTGATTACTTAGAAGTCATAATCTGGTTGAATTCAAAATGCAAAGGTCATAAATGTATGGATGGAACAACTAAAACTGCATTATTGCATAATTGGTTAAAAGAAGAGGGAAATAATGAACTAATGGACGACATCGAATCTATCAATGAAGAATGGGAGGAGTCTGACTTTGGAAACCATCCTAACACCAATACCAACTCATTTTTTAAACCTTATTGGATGCTCAAGAAAAAAATGATATTAAAAAAGGGGATGAACGCAACCAAAAGAAGTATAAGGGCAACACTAGTGAATTGGAAAATATTATTCTGAACAAAGCACCCCACTCTATCAATATAAAAGATGAGCAGCTTAGAAAAAGGGTGTGCAAGGCCTGGAAGTTGGAAGTTATAAAGTATTCGTTAGGACCGAACGAAGAGTACATTGCTATAAACAATTGCGAATGCAATGCTTGGAAAAGAAATGAAGATAGTGTGTCTTACATCTACCAAGAGATTTTTCAAAAAAAGGACGAAGGGTGGACCGTGACATGCACTAAGGAATAAGGAGCCTAAAGAAAAGTCTAACTTAAAGACTTCGCTGAAAAGAAAAGTGCTTCTCGGGAGACAACCCAGACAGTTTTTAATTTATTTTTATCGAGTCTGTCTTCCCAAACATCAATATGGCGTATCCGCTCCATACCATACGGCGTATTGAATGTCTGGACGTTAGCATTCCTTTATTTTTCTGCATTTAAAACAGTATTGTCAGTTCTGTCTATACAACATATTCATTATATGATACGAAATATTTATCAGAACTGGCCCATATTCAGATACTTTTTACAGGTTTTAATACGGCGCATCCTGTTTTAGGATACGGCGTATCAACTTCCTGTACAATTTATTTTTTTATTAACCGTAGGATACCCGAGATAGGATTGCATGGTTTTCTTATATTTTGCACATGACCTCACTGGAAAGA
>BQNB010178676.1:0-12847 GCA_026074375.1 Tanacetum coccineum
TAAAATTAAGGGGGCCGCCCAGGAATTAAGGGGGCCTCCCAAATATTTAAGGGGGCCGCCCACCTGATACTTAAAATTACAATTTTTGTAAAAAATTATTTGCTGACTTTGCGAAAAGGTGTACAACTTTCTGAATTTGATCCCGAACATATAATACTTATTTTAAGCATCATTTTTATCTCGATCTAGTATAATTAGTATATATAACATCAAAACTAATACAAGTCAATCAACAAAACACTTTTCATATTTAATCCCTCTTAATGGGTAATTTGATACATGGATCGTACTCAATTTTTAAAACTATTTGTTTTGAAAATTAGAGCGACATGGCTCTGATACCAATTATGGAAATCGTAGAGGGGAGGTGAATACGTTTTCATTTAAAATCTTAAACTGTTTCGTATCAAATTACCGATCAAGCGTGACACAATATGATGAGTGTTCATACGAGTTATATACACATAGTATTACATCGATTTACAACAATACAAACCAACACACAATATTCACATTTATTCATGACATAAATATAATTAAAACTATATAATCAACACATCACACAATGACAAGTATAAATATAAAGCGATAAATGCGAGCATAAAAGTAAAGAGATAAGTAAAAGGAAATGCAAACCGAACACGATGATTTATAGTGGTTCGGTCAAGAAGCACCTCTTCGCCCTACTCCACTCCCCTAGTACCCAACTCGAGAGTTACTTCACTAGTCAACAAGCTCCCTTTAGGCGGAGAAAACCGTACACAACTTTTGCTTATATCAATTTCTGACACTAAGCTACACGTCGAGTTCTAATCTTAGCTAGAACCAATCTATCATGACTTCACAACTTCTTCACTACTTTCACGACTTCACAACACAACTTCACAACTACACAACTTCTTTTTACCACACAACTTCACTTCACTTCACGACTTCACTTCACTTCACTTCACTTTATAACGACTTCACTACCCTCCATATACTTTTTCTATACACCTCACTTACAACTTCACTCAACAACACTACTTTGATCACACCGATTTATCTAAACTTCCTATGATCACCACGATCTAACAACTATACACACCTTGATCATCATGATCTAACTATTACACAAGTTTTGAATACATGGACTCGATCAATACGTTTTGAATGTAAGACATGTCGAATGCACTAACTAACCTACATAACTTCGTATCTTAATGATAACGAAAGTTCTTCTCTTGCACTTGAATGGATGGATGATTGGATCACATTTTAAACAAACTTATAATAAGTTAAGTGATCAAAGGAAAGGGTTTGAAAGGAGGTTTTAGATCTGAGAAAACTGTGTGCAAAGAGGTGAGAAAATCTGTGGAAACAGTCCACTATTTATAGGAAAAAAATATTAATTTTTTTATTGGGCGGTCCCCTTAAATTAACAAGAAGCGGTCCCCTTAATTATGGCCGGTCCCCTTAATTAATTAAGGGGGCCGGCTCATTTTTTCAAAACGCATTCTTTTTTGTCCTTTTTGTGGGGAAGATATTTTTGGAACTTTTTCTAGCCATTTTTGGGTAGAAAATTTAAATTTAAAATATTTATTTTAAATAAAACATTTCTTATAAATAAAAAAATGTTTTGTATATGTTTTAAAAATGTTTGTCCCATTTTATAAAAAAATGTAAGGTTTGGAAAAAAAAAATTTCTTTGATCATTCAACAAATTAAAGTCTTTGTTTGTTCATACCTTTAGTGATGATAAACGTCGGGTGGCGAACCTTAAATTTGAGTTGTTCAAGGCAAACTTGAGACGTCGAAAGATGTTGACGTATGAATTGATGATTTGTGATTACGAGTAACTTAAGCACTTTACGTTATGTGTTATAAGTTACATGTTTGTCATCACCAAAACATGAAGAGAATGTATAGATTAAATATCGTAATATTTCTACCAACAATCTCCCCCTTTTTGATGATGACAAATATGTAAACTATAACTCGTAGTAAAATGTATAAGTTACTTGTTTACACTTCTTCTCCCCCTTTTGTCGAAACAAAAAGGTGGACTCCTAGACGAGACTTTTACTACACTTCAGCTCTTCAATCAAAGAGGCGAGCTTTCATCATCCTAAGTGAAGTCTTTATTATATCAATCCCTTTTAAATAATGACATCCCTTGAAGATTTGACTATAACAAGCGATCCATGATCAAATTAGTTGCAAACTCTTAACCTACATCAATGGTTAGTTTTGTGCAATAATTTTTTTTATATAGGGATGAAATACACATATCAAGAAATGTGTATATGTCTTAAATGGTTGCAAACGTAATGGCTTGGACATTTGCAAATGCTCCCCCTTGGTGTATGCTCCCCCTTGATTGGGGCACCAAGAAATCAAGTATATAATGATGCTAATAATATAATATGCAAGACACTAGTGGAGAACAAATCATGTATGTTTTAGGTATATGCACTCTAAAGTGTGGCACTAAAGACAACAACCTAAATAAAGAAAAATGATGAATGCTTAAGACATGAAATGTTTAGGAACCAATGATAAGATTCGACTTACACATGCTTAAGGACTAAACTTGACCAACAAGTCCTTATTTTGAGAATGCATTCTTCCAAGATATCATATGATAAAAAAAAGAATAACAATAATGATCTGTGGGTTTGAATAGACTAAGCGGTTAGTATTAAAGATTCCATAAATCCTTTAAGGTTCTTTTGTTAAGAATAATGTATCTTTTTCATGTTTGGGGTGTTTAAGATACAACATCAATCATAAGACATTAGGGTCGAACTAAATAATTGATGATAAGGTTGATTGGTAAGGAAACATAAACGAAAGGATAGTGTGAAAAGGAAAGGGAATGTGTTGACTATAGGTTTGTTGTGTGTTTTGTTGGTTGTTAATGTTGATGAACTAAGGTGAAAATGTGAAAATGGTGGAAGAAAAAGTGAAAGACACGACATTGTGATGACTCAACAACACTTGAAGGTTGAATATCTTCTTTGTGTTCTTCACTTGCTCAAAAGCGGAAATGAACAAATGAAAGACACAATATTGTGATGACTCAACAACACTTTGAAGATTGAATATTTTCTTTGTGTTCTTCACTTGCTCAAAAGCAGAAATGAACAAATGAAAGACACGATATTGTGATGACTCAACAACACTTTGAAGATTGAATATCTTCTTTGTGTTCTTCACTTGTAAAATAGTGGAAATGATTGGATGAGGCATATTTAATTACTAAATTTACCACTTGCTTTTGACAACATAGGCACACATGCTTATGAGTGTCGAGATATAAGGATGAGACGCATTTCATTACGAAATTCACTTGTGGGGAATGGTTACATGGTGAATCTTCTTGTGAAAGTGACAGGTGGATGAATCGAGGTTGATAGTAGTAAGGATGATTCGGTTTTTCATTTCACTTTTGGTGATTTGGGGATGTACTAGAACTAGTGATCACTAACAAGAGTGAATAAAAGTTATGAGGTTTGAGTGTATGGTAGAAGTGTATCTTGTGGTTTCTAGTGAATGAGAATCACCTATGTGAGTTCTTGAGAGTGTTTGGTTAAAGGATATATGTGAAGATGTGTGTTTTCCCTTCCTTTCTAATTCGTGCTCATCCGGACATAAATTGTGGAATAAAAAGAATAAATGAAGAGAAATAAAGACGGAAGCGATGAGCTTGACAATGTCATGACGGATGACGGTTAGCATACGATGAACTTCATCCGCGAAGTTATGTAGCTCTTCTCGAGTATTGCGAATATTCATAGAACAATCACACGACGAGGTACGAGGTTGTCTTAAAGGTGGTAGTGGAAATGTGGACGGAAGATATTAACCATCTATATAATAATAGAGGCATGATTAAGGTTTTTGTGAAACGAATTAGACATGAACAATGAGTGACATTTTAATTTGCATTTCGCGAATTAAAAATGCTTAAACATTTCGGATGAAATGATTAAGTTGTCGAGATTTATCGGAATATATTTAATAGTAACAAGACTATTAAAATGAGAATGACACGTTTATAAGATTTGTTTCATCATTCCTAGACCTAGACTTAAAAAGGTTCACGTTTGAGTGATTTGGTGAGGGTGCCGGCGAAGTTGTCTTTCGACGAAACTTTTTCGATGAAGATATTTCCTTTTGGAAATTGTTGTGAGGGAAATGACGACGAATTTTGATGAGTTTTCTATCCAAAGATCGATGGATAATGTTCGATTCTCATTGTGTATGAGGTGAGCATGACGATAAACCATCGTGACATTCCTAAGGGCATGGAAAAGACTAATGGAAGTGAAAGTACATAGTCTTAAGGTGTGTATATTAAGGAGGCTACGAATCACTTATGTAGAAACTCGTAAGACCTTTGTCACATGAAGGTTGATGTAAGCTTTTAGCTTTAGGAAGAGCATTTTAACATATGTTGTTAAAAGGCTTGAATATGAATTTTCGGATATGACCTTTAACGATTGCGACCGCAAGTTAAAGATACTTGAATATTTTGGATGAAATATTTAAGTTGTCAAACCTACTTGGAGGAGTGTTAGATATGTATCTAAGCAATCAAACATTGAGCATCAAGATCATGAAGACATATAATTGCATTACATGGAAACAAGTAATCATCTTGAAACATTAAAGCACATATTTAAGGTGCATTGTGTCTAGATTGACTAAGGAAAAGCCTAATTTCTATGTGCTTAGTGTGTACTCTGATTTGTTGTAAGCAATTTATACTATATATAAAATATAATATAGGTGAAAATAGACAAACCACTTTTAAAATCCAAAAAGCAATAAGTTTAAATTCATAAATAAAAATATATATATCCGAAAGTATCGGTTTCTCGCTTCGTTATCTACAAAGTTTAAAACCGGACTCGGGTCGTTATGTCCCAGCGAGGCCGCGAATTTGAAAATTGAGAATCGGTTTGTGAACAATGCTTGAATGGTTAAAGATTTGATTTGTAATATATTTCTACTAATAAAGTGCAAAAAATAACTAAAATAAAGCAAACAATAAAGACAATTAAAGATACGGGATAAAAACGTTAACGGGAATTAAAAACGAACGCGACTTAAAACCTAAATTATCAAAATTTAAACCTAAAATGATTTTTTAACTTTTAATTAACCCTAAGTGACTAAAATGTAGGAATAAAGAAAACTAGACTAAAAACGAAAGTGATTTGAGCTTAAAAACACAAAAAAAACAAGAACGGGATTCAAAACCGTTCTTTAAAAAATTGAAATCTAAAATTTTAACCCTAAGAAAGCAAATTTATTTTTCCTAGGTCCTACATGATAAAATAAAATTTTTAAAAAAAAGTATTATATTTTTTTGACTTTTATTTTATTTTTTATGAATTAATTACTGTTTTAATGAAATTAAATTATTAAAAATAGTAAACTAAATGATAAAAATCTGGAAAAAAACAAAAAAATACTTTAGCTTATGAAGATTACAGGAAAAATAAGAAATTGAAAAAGAGCTGATCAAATACGCAGTTAAAAGCAAATAATTTAAATAAGCTAAAAGATGGAAAGTGCATATAAATAAATAATAATGCAAACTAAAACTGAAAAAGACCCTAGGGCAGTTGGTTTTTGTGTGCGTGTGTGAGGTGCTATAAAGGTTGAGTGGGTACAGGTCAGGGGTTCGAGCTTTTCTCACCCTTGACTTCCCTACTCCCTTTTTTTTCTTTTTGAAAAACTTTAAAAACAAAGTTATAAATAAGCTAAAAACTAACAACTTTAAAACTTGAGATTATTTTTGAAAAGCTATAATAAGCTCAAAAAATGAGCTTAAAGATGACAGTTTATGTTTTTTTTAACTAAGGCCAAAAATGCTAACAGTTGGCCTTTTTTAGACTAATAAGCAAATGGCATAACAAAATAAGCTAAAACACATAAGCTTCTAACCCTAATAAGCAAAAGCAAATAGGAATAAGCAAAGAATGAGCTGGAAAAACTGGAAATAAGCTAACAGAAGCTATTTTAACTTAATGATTATAAAAGGAAATCTGTTAAGCATTTTGTAAACTTAATAAGCAAAAATAAAACAAGATAAGCAAAAACAAATATCAACCTACTCCTAATAAGAACTTGGGAACTAAATTAAGCAAGTAAACATAAGCAGAAAGGCTAAAAAAATCAATAAGCACTTAGGGGCAAAAACTGCTAAAAACAGCCTACAAGGGTACTTTGGGGCTTAATTTTAAGCACATCAATAGATCCTTATGGCTTAATAAGCTATATCACCTTAAAGCTTAACCAATCACAAAATTTCAGATCTTAAAACCACCTTTTAACTTGCCTAATTCTTAGATCGAAAATTAGACTTTTTAATAGATAAGAAAACTTGACAGATTGACTTAGACCACAAATGGCCAAAGCACACTCAAACTATCTTTGCTCTACTGCATTTTAGATCAAAAACAAGCAAGAAAATGTAAACACAAAGCACTTAATCAAAACTAAACAGATAAGCTAAATCATTAAACTAATTAAACCACAAATTAAAACAATGGTTACTAAGGACTTTAAAAAGAGAATTCTAAGTTTAACAACCTTTCAAAACAGATTAGATTTACTTAATAAAGCTTGTTAATCTTGCCTTAGTGACCCAACCCAATTAAAACTACCATTCTGACCCATTTTAAGCTTATGTCAAACACCCCTTTAATTTTGAAAAATCCATTTTAAAACTGAATAAAGAGTGAATTAAGTTGAGTTTTTTTTTGCAAAACAGATATTAAACAACTTATAACAAGCAATATTAAGCAATAAGGATCAAGTATAAGCACTTAAAGTAAGCAACAAGGAATAAGCAGTTTGAGAGCTAAAAAAACAGTTTCAATTGAAACTTAAACAAAAGACATGAAATCAAAAAAGCAAGCATACATAAGCATAAAATAGACATAAACAAGCATGATTAAGCAGTAAGGAAGCTAAAATAAGTAGTGCTACAGTAATAAGCTAAAATTGATAAAGAGAGAGTGTACCTTATCCCTTGCTCAAACAGGGATAATACAACCTAAATAAACTCTAAAATCCTACCCTTGCTTATAAATAAGCAAATCTAAGCACCCATAAGCTCGTCCTTTGCTAACTTATCATCCATTAAGCTCAAAATCAAAATTCTTGATTCCATTAAACAGTAACTTTCAAAAACCTTTGTAAGAGCTTTAAATAAGTTTAAAATAGATTATATAAGCTTAAAAGAGCTTAACAAAGACACTTGTGAATGAAAATAAGCTTGAATGGCATAAAACTCAAAATTGCTTAAAACATGAAAACTTGAAAAAAAACTAAAATTTCCTTAACTATGAAAGGATTACAAAGCTTTGAGACAGAAATTTAAATACATGAAAACATAAATTGAGACATTTAAAAATAAAATTAAAACTACAACTACACTACTCCTAGTTAGTAAGACAGGGTGTACAAGCTTATTAGAGCTTATGGAAATGACTTTTTGAACAAAGATAGCTTAATGACAAAAAATAAAAAGGGACAGATTTGCATAAAACTTAAAACTGAAATTTTCATTAACTTAAAAAAGGTTTACAATTCTTTGAAATGTAAAATGCAGAATTTAAAAGACTAAAAACATTACAAATTAAATTAATCTACTCCTCAGTTCTTTTCTACTTCTGTCTTCTTTCTCTTTTATAAGCTGCCTCTTCTCTTCATAGTGTGCTTGTTGTGTTTTTGCTGTGAGAGGAAACCAAAACACATCTTGGCCCTTCATTAGCCTTGGTGCCCCAATCCAGTAAATCCTAACCCTTTAAATTTTTTATCTTTTGTCTTGACGAATGGGAGGGTTAGGAATTGCCAAGGTGGAAATAAGCCCATGTGAGGTGAAAAGTTGTGTATAATGTTGGTCGACATAAGTGAGAAGAAAGGGTAATAGTGTTTTGGCTTTAGTAGTAGAGAAGGACACACACAGGAAGATGATGAACAATGTACGCTTGCACTTTATTAAAAGAAATGGAAATGGCAAGTTTTATCCCCAGAGTATATATAGTTATATTGCCTCCATCTTCTTTTTGGTGGTGTATACGAGACCATTTACTTTGGCATCATTGGTCTTTCTTTATTTGACACTGATAGCATAACCGTTAGTCCTTAAAGGACTAACGGTGTAAGGGATAAAAGTGAAATGGGATAACAGGCTTGTATAAGGGGTTATGGTGTTTGGTTTTGGCTTTTGTTGTGCCCGCAATTATAAAAGCAAAGGACTTGGCCCCCTTTTTTGGTTTTTTATAGGTTTGAATAATAATGTGGGGCTACCCGGGCCCACTAGGTGGGTACGGGTAGGCCCACTTTTGACATTTAGGTGTCGGGTTTGTGCACATCCCCACCTTGCGGCAAGTGACCAGGTTTTGACACCACCACAGAGACTAGTATCGGACTCACGGACATTGGTTTTCAAAAACTCTAAGGTTATCCCGTAATATACATAGCTTATTTAAAAACTAAAAAATGAAATAGTCAAAGTATCAAAAGCATATTTAAATTAAACAAAAAGTAGATTTTCCTTACATTTATTAAATCAACTTAATATTAAACATTAACATTGATGCACTTGTAACCCTCGACCTTTTTAGAATGCTTGCACACATCGGTTGTGAGAACAGCAAGATGCAACACACTTTATCACCTCGGATTATTAAATTCTACTATGGGCTTTCTTTAGAAGCTTTCAAGCATCGGTTGTGACCGCAAGATGCAGCAAACTTTATCACCCCACAGTTTATAATTAATACTCATCATTTTACCATTTTTCATCAATTATTCAAAAAAAATTTTACTTTATTTCACGATATATAGAGAAGACTTCTTTTTAGAAAATTTAAGTATAAATTTGAACTAAGACTAAAATTATTGCTATCAACTACATAAAAATTGTTGATTTAAGTTTAATCTCCAAAAATAGCACGTATTATTAGTCCGGTTAGGAGCTTATTTTTGGACCAAAACCAAACATTTTTTGAATTTTGGACAAAAAGTGAAAAACGCACCAAACCACAAGGACAAAAAATGTACTTAACTCAAATTATTGCTATCGAATACATCTAAAAAATTGTTGATTTAAATTTAATTTTCAAAAACAGCACGTATTATTAGTCCGGTTAGGAGCTTATGGGAGAAAAAGTCACAAATTACATACATGAGCTCTTAAAATTTCTAACTAATCCTTGTTTAGCATCCAACTCATACTTAACTCTATCATTTTTCGTTCTTCGCGAAGATTCACGAACGCTTAGTCTAAAAGTTAAGGAACAAGCTAGAGCTCAACACGCTCGATCGAGTCAAAATTTATTCTCATTCTACCCAGCAGGAAAGTCAAAATTATGACAAAACACTTATTTTATTTTTGAAAATTTTTAAATTTTTTCATTTTTTTGGTATTTTTTCAAATTTTTTTGGTAAAACCGGGATTACGCGAAAACAACGACTAGAGGCATAATCAAATCGAAGATCCCCCCATACTAGAACTAAACATTGTCCTCAATGTTTTAAGAAGGGTCTATACGTAAATCCTAAGCCGTTTATTAAGTATGCTTAAAGATTAACGTTAGTCGATAAGATTTAGATATCGAATTCCCAAAATGAAGCTGAGGATGTGAAGCTCTAGTGATCACGAGAGACTTCAAAAATCCGGGCAATCCTAGACATACAACAGAAACCACAAAACACGAGAAAGGTAGAGGTGAGCCTCATCACAACACAAAACACTTATTCATTACTACTACTAGGATAAGCATGGGTTGCCACCCACGAAGCGCCTTGTTTTTGTTAACCGAGTCACAAGCTCGACTCGACCCCGAATTCATTGGTCCATGAGGGAGCAAGTGGAAGATAAAATCTCCATCGGACTTTTATTCAAGTGGTTTGGATAAACATTAAATTTCATGAAAGTTCCACTTCGATGAGATACACTCGGCATAAAAGAATGATAAACGGAGATGCCGGGGTCAAAAATGGTATCTTCATTCCCGCAAGAGAGAAGATATGGTGGAGTAACAGGATACGTAAGAAAAGGAAGAAAGATCCATACAACATATGCGAAGAGAGGAGATTGGGCATCCTCGAATGGTAAATTCACATTTGTCGTAGAAGAAAGGTTCTCACGAATCCCGAAGTCAACAATTCTAGTCAACTCACCCGGATCGGGCTCACTCTTAAAATAGAAACAATCATACTCCGGTGGAGATATGATGTGAGCAAGTTCATCGGCGAACTCCTCATGATAAAAGTCACTCCTATCGGCAGGAGGAAACGGATCATTCAAAAGATCAAAGATAAACGAATCATATTTAGAAAGAGAAATATCAGAATGAGTAGTGGTACTGCCACTACTCTTCTCTTCAATATGATCGTAGAAAGCTTCATAATCCGGAAGAGAATAATCAGAACGAGTAGTGGTACTGCCACTACTAATCTCTTCCAGATTAAAGCAAAAAGTTTCAGATTCGGGTAAAGAATTATCAAAGGTGTTAGTCTCCTCCAAGAAAAAGTTAAGAGATGTGGAGGAAGACTTGGTCATAAAATCAGAAGATGGAGGTGGATTAGAATTAATTGCTTCGATCTTAGCAATGAGAAGATTGATTTTTGATAATTTTTCACAAAGAATATCGTCCTTAATCTCTCCATCTTCTGGGGTAACATTCTCCACCACCTCTAAGCTGACGAGCTCAGAATCGGGAGGTGATGCATCGACATAATCGATATCCTCACCGTAGGGAGAATCGTCATCACTCGAAGTAGAATCATCGTTGAAATCGACGACAATCTCAGAGTGTTCTTTGAAAGCTTCAAGAGGGGTAGGATGGTCACAAAGAGGCACATCACACATCTTGTCGGGAATACCCTCGGATTCACTTCGTCCGATTCTGTTGCTGAAATAGCATCAAGATGCTCATCCTCCATTATGAGAGAGTCAACAGGCTCCTCGGTTGATAAATCGGGTGTGATTGCAAGGGTATAGTCCTCGTCATCATCATAGCAAATGTGAATCTTCCAATATCAATCTTTAGCCGCTTGATCTTACGCAATTCGCCTATCTTCTTCCTTCTTTTGCATATATTGACCAACCATATCACATATGGATGTCATTTGCTCCATGATCTTATTTTGAGAATTTAGAAGCTCATTTTGAGCATTGAAGATTGGATGATTGACGGTATATTGTGGGGGTTGAGTTTGGTCAAAACCAGAATAATTAGAATCATAACACGGATTAGGTTCGTAATAATTCATCGGTTGACATTGAAAAGTCTCGTGAGGACCCCCACAATCTTCACAACAAGGATATTGTTGTGGAAAACTCGGTGAAGTTTGTGGAAAATAATCAAAGTTTTGATTGAAACACGGGTCCTGATTGTAGACAAACGGGACTTGAGGTGGACAATCATAGCCATGATGGGCATCGTTCCCACATAACTCACAAGAGTATGGCACGTATTGGGGTTGTGGAGGTGGGTTAAAAACGTTAGGAGAATCATTGACAGAATTAGGAGTGGAATCATAACTGAATGAATTTCCATCTCCAGAATAGCATGTCGAATCGAAACTTGGCAAAGTTTGTGGGAGCTCATTAGCGGTTTGATTGTTGCATGGTTCCGGATTTGGAACTTTCGGAGGACAATTATAACCATAATGAGCACCTTTCCCACAAGACTTGCAAGTACATTGTTGACAAAAGATATCATCTAACGAATCACCACACTCGTAACAACAATGATGGTCAATATGTGGAGGACTTTGCGAGGAATTTTCACCGGGGTCCTGTTTGACAACGAATGGCTCTTGAGGAGCATTAACAACGTTGGTATTGTCATTGGATGACTCGGAAGTATCTTGAAGGTCTTGGAAAATTCCATTTTCAACACAATATGTAAACAAATCTTCCTTAAATTTCTTTCGTAAAAGAGCACATCCACGACAATACGGACCATCAACCGGGTTTCCACACTTTGCACAACTAGGAGGGGGTCGTTGAGACGAGTTGGGTGTTTTATTAAGATCACAAATGATCTTGTCTACGAGACCCCCTTTAGAACAACAATAGTCTGTAGTGTACAAAGCTCCACAAGATGAGCATTCTTTAATCGCGTAAAGGGGATTTAAACGATAGTCGAATGATGCCATAAGAATTAAAAATAGAGGGCTAAGAAGAAGAATTAAATGACAAAGAGGTTAACGAATATTATTTTTGGATTTTTGAGTTTTTTTTAAACATCATATTTTATTAAAGGACAAAAATGAGATTCGAATAACTTAAACCGATAATCAACTTGCTTCACGGTAGCTCTTTAAAAAAACGCACAAAGGAGTGGAGGAGCGGGAAAGCGCGAAGCTATTAAAATCCTTCTCCTTTTGGGTCGTAGTTCCTCGGAACAACCCTCCTTATACCCCTCTTGTAGTTTGTTAATCAATTAAAGGTGAGCCGTACCTCGCAAGTGACACAAAGGCAAGTTTTAAATCTTTTGATTCGGGAACTTATTATGATAATGCTTTAGTTGAAAGCATTATATTGATGATGAATTGTCTATCTTTATTTTGGACAATGTTTTTATTTTTATTTTTTGATTTTTCTTTTTTATATACTAATAAAAGAAAATGATAAATATTTTTGTATTTTTATATTTTTATAAAGAAAATAATTTCACAAGGAAGGGTCTTCAAGGCACAACAAACTTCAATTCGATAATCGTCTCACGGCCTCCCCGGCAGCGGCGCCAAAAAATTGACATGTTTAAATTCAACCCTTTATATATATTAAATATATATAATATATAAATATCAAAAATGTCAATGTTAA
>BQNB010178679.1:0-12847 GCA_026074375.1 Tanacetum coccineum
TTAATCGTCCAATATATAGCAACTCTCCACGAAGAACACTAACCTTTTAAAGCTTATATTTAGAGCTAGGAGCTTGTTTAACACACGAAATTTGAAGCACTCTTACCTTTTGATGTGTAGAACAAGTGAAGATCAAGAATAACAACCCATTAGACCCAAAAAAAATTAAGCCGTGGGTTTTTCTCACAAAATAAGCCACAAAATTTACAGATTAACCACAAGAATCAAACACAAATCTACCCTTGAAGCTCTGATGCCAATTGTAGGATCTCGTAACACTTCACTTCATATAATCAAACATGAATCGAAACAAGAAAGGAGAAAGATTGAGTTGTTTAGAGAGAGAAAGAGGAGAGAGAAATGAGAGAGAAAGTGAAAAGATATTTTTTATATTTTGAACAACTAGCTTTTTCTAAATAAGAAAAAGCTTATATACCCCGTCACGCAAAAGGTACGCGCGAGATATTTAACTAGGACCCGGGCTCAGGTTTTGCTTGGGATTAAACCCGAAACATATACAATATTAGATTATCTATCGAGCCCGATTCCCGATATTATCCTATTACAACATTAACTAATTAAAGACCGAAGCTCCATCGTAGATTGACCGAGCTTCCTTGTTCGACTCAATAAATTGAGGCTAACACTCTTAAGTAGGATAACTTGGGAGCTTTTTCGTTCCATATTTTATAAGGCATCCTATCAACCTTCTTGGTTGGAACCATATTGAGAATGCGAGCAGCAGTCTCGAGAGCATATCCCCAAAAAGATTTTGGCAGAGTTGTTTGATTCATCATGGATCAAACCATATCAAGTAAACAAAACCATAACGGCTGAAATCATCTGTAAAGGTGATGAAGTAATTAGCACCCTCTCTTGACACATTTCTAAAAGGGCCACATACATCAGTGTGTATAAGTCCTAGTAGATCCTTAGCTCTTTCCATTTGGTGTGGAAAAGGCTTTCGTGCCATCTTCTCAGATATACAAGACTTGCATTTCTCATGTGATTCATCATGAGTGGGTTGCAGGAGCCCATCACGCTGAAGCATGTCTATGCGTTTCTTATTTATATGTCTAAGACGACAATGCCATAGATAATAAGAGTCCAACCCATGTTTGGCTCTTTTATTGCTAACATTATAATTTGAACTAACATTTGGATAAAGATTATGCATATCTATTTTATAAATACCATCACGTGGAATTGCATTAAAATAAAACACATTATCTTTTGAAAAATGTATAAATATAACTGTTATTAACCAAACAAGAAATTGAAACAACACCCCTAGTAACAGTAGGTGCGAAATGACAGTTGTCTAATACAATTATTAAATCACTAGAAAGAATTAAATTAAAACTTTTGATAGTTTTAACGGCTGCACGCATTCCATTGCCCATGTACAGACTTAAAGCTCCATGTTTCAACTTTCTGCTTTCTCTAAGTCCTTGAGAAGTATTACAAATATGATTTTCACAGCCCGTATCATACACCCAAGTATTATTAGGAAAAAACATAGAGTTCTATAGTGAAGATACCTGAAGTACTAGCCACACTAGCATTCTTTCTCTTCTTCAACTCAGCATGGTAGGACGGACAATTCCTCCTCCAGTGACCAACCTCCTTGCAGTGGTGGCATATAGAGCCCTTTGCCGAATTATCTCTCTTAGGCGGCGGTGAGATCTTGGTCTTGGGAGCATAAGCAAGCTTATTCTTTCCTTTGGCCTTTCCCTTTGCCCCTTGCGGTTTCTTATTGTCCTTCTAGATCTTACCCTCACGTATAGCTAACACAGCAAGAATTTCAGCCTTCTTTGGAATACCTTTCTCATGGAGTTTCAGCATAACATGTAACTCAGCTAGGGTCTTCCCCTTGTTATGCATGTTATAGTTCTGAATGAACTGATCATAGTCCTTGTTAAGAGAATTCAAAATAAGACTCACACCAAGTTCATTGGGCATTGTATAACCTAGGCGTTCCAAAGTGTCCTAGTAGCTCTTCATCTTCAAGAGATAGGAGCTTACTGACTGACCATCCTCCTGTTTGCAAGCGTGGAATGCTTTAACTATTTTAAATAGTTACTTTTTAGCTTGTTCCTCGAACATAGTTTTTAGTTCTTGGATCATATCATATGCCTTGTAGTTTTTAAGTGTCCTCTGAAGTTCAGGAGACATACTACCAAGCATAAGACATGCCACCTCATTCTGCACGTCTAACAATGTGTCATATGCATCACGCGCAGCTTGAGATACTACATGATAAGGAAGAGGAGCCAAAGGTTGTTCCAAATGAACTAGTTTCCCTTCAGACCTAAGGACGATTCTTAAGTTTTGAAACCAGTTCGTAAAGTTTGGTCTAGTAAGTTTCTCTCGTTGGAGGAATTGACCTGATAGTCGTATTGTTTGTGTTTTGGGCAGTAATAGCCATCTACAAAACAATCAAAGTTCAAAAAATATTAGTATTTTGATAATTATCTCTTATAAAATTAACTACCCAATGTTTAGTGGCAAAAAATCAACAATTAATTTAGTGTAAGAGTCAAAGATCCACTTGACGATAAACCATTAAAGTGTTGATCCTCACAAGAAATCGGTATATACCCAAAAGGTAATATACGTGAGGATAATTGCCAAACTTTCAACACTTAGCCATTATGGAACACCGGCAATATAATGCCAAATTATACTGTCTAGTATGCAGTTCAACCCCCAGCGATATGCCTCGGTCGAAGATCTGACCAAGCCCATACACGAATATAAGTCCATTCCAATACAAACTATAATTTTTACAATCTCAGGTCTGACCATACGATTGTATCTTACCTTGTTTTCAATTCACCTAAACTGGTCTTAGAGTAAAAAACAAAGGTTAAGTTGATTCCATAAACATAAGGCAAACAGACTTAATTTTCAGGGGTATTATTTGATAAAAACAGTGTTACCAAAATTTGTGTATAAGGAAGCATGCATACAACCTTATGACACTTTTTAATTTTAAAACCTTTCCGTTTTTACTTGTTTTAAAATCTTTAATTATGCTCAATTTTATAAATTTCCAGCATTATTAAATTAAGAGTTGCCATTTTTTTATACTATTTTATTAAGATATAAAACAATCTTACTACGGATAAGGTTAAATCCCCATGAGATGTAATCAACCTTAGTAATGATTTACAAGATACTTAAAATACTGTTAAAACATTTATGTAAATCATGTTCTGCCTTGCAAAAACCACTAAACCCCTGCGTTATAGAACGTGTTGCAAGAAAATTACAATGTTTCCGTATATAATCTATAGAATTTTAGAAGAGTTATGTATCAATATACACACAATAAAAATCATGTACTTTTAGTCCATATTAAATTTGAAAATCGTTTTTGCATAATTATATAAAATCGACATAAATATAAAACATGCAAAATATATTAAGCAAAATTAATCATACTAAACTAATCAGTTATGCTGTTAATTCAACAAAAGGGTCTTCCTGAATATTACAATTAAATAATTCTCATAACCAATTCTCATGCAAATAAATATTTAAGCTTACTAAACCATAGGTTACATGCATGTAATTCATGGTTGACAATTTATAAACTAAATAAATAAGCAACAAATATTTACTGCAAATCAAAAACGTAAATAAAACAATTTTTAAACATTTTAGAAGATCTTGTAAAATATATCATATATATTATTACCATAATTATGTGACCAATTTTAAGCAAGATTATTTCTAGAAATAATTTCCTAAAATAATTTTTCATATAAAAGGTAACAATTACACATATATAGGCAGCAGATTTTACATAATATGTAAAATATATCCATATAGATATTATTTCCTTACTTATGTGACCAATTAAAGCAATATTATTTCACTAAATAATTTCCCAAAATAACTTTCACATAAGAAAGGCAACAAATAACACACATGGGACGCATATTTTACATATATTTACGTTTTTATGTAATTATCTATAGGATTGAGATCCCCTCATTTTCTAATCTCTAATGTTCTTCTCATGTTGACATGTTGTGAGAGGGAGCAATTTAATAGGTTACATAGATCCCAATCCTTATCTATACTATATGATTTGGCTCGTGATGCCATTGTTGGAAATTGTCATCTAAATAACATTAATATTACAATTAATATTCTACGAGCTACGCAGCGGATATATTCATATAGTGCAAATAATTAACATATAAAACATAAATAAGAAAACATACTTTTAGCATCCAAGCTAGTGAAGAACGAGGATCTTGACGTACATGCACGTGTGTAATATTCGTGCTTTACCAAAAACTACTTCTAAATTACTAAAAGAAAGTAACCTCCACGAAGTTCATACACTACATGTCTAGCAGTATCACCCGAATGCTAGTTCTTGACCCACGAATATGATAACACAAAAATCAAAACCAAATACCCTTTGGGTTTGCTTCTGCGATCGAACACAAGAGAGGAGAGACAAATGATGAGAATAATGAGATCTAGGATCCTCCTTATATAGGGATGAGTTTAGGGTTTACCTAAAATACATTCTTTGTAGAAAAAGATAGCTCAAAGCCCAATCCAAACCCTCTTGGGTTCTAGATCCGGTCAAACACAACCCAAACACCCATTTGATTGACTTTTTGACTTTTCTAATCATTTATGGTTAATTACATTTAATTACTCTTTAATTAAAAAGCCTTATTAGTTAGTTACAATTAATTAACTAATAAGCGACATTTAGTGTTGATTCGTCGAATCATATATTAATATAAATAATAAATATACAATTATATTATTATTCACATTAATAGAATGATACTTAAATGTATAACGTGTATGACCCCGTAAGTTCACGTATTTCTAGGCGTATAAATATTCGTATGACATGAGCACAAACCCAACAGGTTTGATTTTAAGCTATACAACCGAGGAAAAGAAAGCATGTAAAGGTACCATCCTAGCTAATTATCATACCAAAATCTTGTTATTTGACCATCGCCCATTTTTTTTCTTGAAGAGCATTGGAAGATAAATTCCAATGAGGTTAAGATTAGTTTCTAACTTTATAATTCTTGACCAAGAACCCAATGATGCACTAGTATTGGAGATCTATAGTAGACCTCTAGAGACCACATGTATAGACCAGATCACTTTACATCAAAGAGCATACTCTTCAGTACGAAATCTCTACCACCATTTAGCCAACAAAGAATCATTACTAGTCAAAAGTCTACTAACACCATTGTCACGTTTGTTACAAAGAGACAAAACTTTTTCCTAAGCAATCCACTAAATTTTCTTTACATCCGAAAAACCACCCCAAAAGAACTTACTGCGGATGATTTTAAGCTTGTTAATAACCTTTTTAGGGGCCTTAAAAATAGGGAAGTGGTAGACCTCTAGGCTACTATGAACAGACCAGATGAGAATTAGACGTCCACCAAAGGATAGTGTGCTCGCTTTCCACTTAGAGGGTCTATTTGAACTCATTCAACAAGAGGTTTCAATTTGAGCATCTTGACATTTTGGCGCCAGTTGGAAGCCCCAAGTAAGTACAAGGAAGATAAGAGGCAAGACACCCAATCGAAGAGGCAAATGAGCTAAGCTCCATATTTGAAACCTCAATTTCAAATAATTTGCTCTTATTAAATTAACTTTAAGCTCGAATGCAAGATGGAAACTAGTAAGAATTCTAAACTAATTCTTTGTGTTGAAAAGAGATCACTCCCTGAACAAAAAAACATCACCTGCAAATTAAAGGTGTAAGATGTGAACTTTATCTTTTCCTACTTTTAAGCCATAAAAGATGTTACGGTTGGTTGCTTCTAAAATAGCAATATTGACGGATTTAACCACTATAATAAACAAGAATTGAGAGAGGGGATCACCTTTACGAAGGCCTCTCTTATGACAATCCACATTTTCAGGTCATTTTAGGTCAATAAACTCAAAACTATTTACTTTGAACCTTTACGTGTTTACTTTTAACTATAACCGTTAAGTTAAATCACGTAAACTGAAAATCAACATTTAACGTAAACAGGCATTAAAAAACAGAAGTTTATGAAAATTATGTGTTATATAATTATTACGAAGATAATTTATAACTTTTTATATTTTATTTTTATACTTTGTGTAAAACGCTTACGTTTTGCATTATGAACTTTCATGCATGCATGTAAATAATACCACCTTTACCAATACCCATAATATTTACACCTTATCAAAAATTAATATTTCTCTCCCTCATTTTACTTATATAAACCAGCCCTCCTCTAAAGATACAAACAAAATGCATATAAATTATTATCAAATGTCTAGTTTATAAAATATCTACACCAACTATGCTCCTAAAGTCCTCACTAGCTCTTACACAACCCTCCCTTCTTACACAAAACCCGTGCCAACAAGCATGTATAATCTCTAGTCAAATCCTAAGTTGTCTCTTAATAATTAAATATGTATATGTACCATGCCTTGATTTAATATTTAAGTTATAGTCATTCCCTTCAATAATTCATCTAGAAAAATACACATTTACTCTTTTTTTGCTCTTACAACCGGCCAAGACAAGAAGCATATAAAAAACATTGGTTTTTAATTTTTATCAAGTATTTTACAAAGAGTTTCAAGAGTATAATTAGTTATCAAACAATTTCGGGTTTGATTTAAGTGCTAGATTAGTTGTTCTTGCCATTTCATCTCCATCAAGGTTCGTACATTTTTCTTCCTGCTTTCATTATTATTATTTTCTTATGAACAACATATATTTAAAGGTATATCACCAACTAGATATATTTTTAAAGGATTTACAATGAAAACAAGATCAAAACTCGTATATATGATTACTTACAAAATGTGTTAAATAAATCTTATTTATGTTTTCACACTTAGAAAATACTTAATTTGTTATTTCATATGATACTTGATAAATTATTAAGGTTGTGGTTAAGATTGAATGTATAAACTAGCTTACATAATCATGTGTTTATTTTCATGTTTTATTATATTATGTTGTGAAGAGTTGGATGGGATTAGGTTAGTTTGGATGTTGTTGGTTTGAAAGTGAATGAGGTGAATAGATTAGAGAGTTTTGTTGTGTAAAAATGAGGTAAAAATTATAAGTTTTGAAGTATATAAATACCCCTAAGGACAACCGACTTTTAACGGTAGGTTTAGAAATATTTTGATGAGTTAAAACCTAAAAAATATGTTAGTACACTTAAATATGATTCCTGGCATATAAAGAACTCGAAAAACGGACATATAACGAAGGAGATATGGTCAAAACAAGATTGGTAGCGATTTCGGCAAAAACAGTTTTTAACAAATGTGGCATATTCAGTTTTAGTGATTTTGACCCCTTTCGGGTCCGAACCGGCTAAAGTGTAAAGCTAGAAACTTGCTCGAAATAATTTTTCGATAAAATATGCGCGAGTTTTTGAAGTCCGAAAGTGTAAAACGGGAGAGTTATACTCTATCAAACTTGGTATATTTTTTTGAAATTACCATATATTTCATGTGCGCATTTTATTCGGTGTCAAAGCTGTTAGAAATTATAAGTAGTGTTTTCGGATTCGTTTGGACTATAAAAACCTTAGGAATTAATATAGTACCACTTGTATAATATTTATATGCGTTATAAACTTTATACATAGTATTTTATAAACTAGTTACTCTATAAATAAGTTGACGTTGTAAAAATAATAAAAATAGTAAATCAAGCGAACTAGACTATAATTAATTTTTGGATAATTTGAAAATATTACGAAAGCATATACTTGAAAATTTAATGATGAACTTAACGGAAACATCATTTTGACTAATAAACTAAAATACAAACTATTAAGTGGTGATATAACAATATAAAATATAGTGTATTATTTTATATTCACTTGCATTATTCTAAATCGACCTATAATTAAATAAGTTGCATACCGGTCTTTTGTGCGACATTCCTTATTGATTTTTCCAAAGTCAATACCATCACTTAAAGTGAGATTTCATAGTCCCACATTTTATCTGTTTATTTACTTGGGATGAAATTACATTGCTCATTTTACGTTTGAACACAAGTACAAATAACTCGTTTACGGATTGGTCTAAGTATCCTTTAACCTATGACTTACAGTACGCCCTTTTTCATGAACCATTAATTACCTCGTGTAAGCACGAATGTTATGGATAGATCTATTGGGGTTGATACCCCCGCCAGGTTTGACTGAGTACATGTCAAACGGGCGCAGTTTCATTTGAGATACTTTATGGGTGTCCCAGGTTAGGCACCCACATGGGCTTTTATTCTTGATTATGATTAACGCTTCGGTGTCATGAGATTAGACAATAGTAAACGCATTTTGTGTGACTTTGTACCGGTTATATTGTCACACACACTTTAAATCTTGTGGTTCACATTTACAGTCTTATAAACCTATAAACTCACCAACTTTATTGTTGACACTTTTAACAATGTTTTTCTCAAGTGCTTGATTTCTATGGCTTGCTTGTGGTGTCTCATTCACGGAGTCTTTTCCTGCATTATGTTGATCATTTGTGTAACTTTTGAACTACTAGTACTTTTGGGTTTAAGTATTGTAATGTACTCGGTTGAAAACTTATTCCGTTTTATTTAAATTTAAATGACCACTTTTCAAAATGACTCATATAGAGGTCGTTCTTTATGAATCTTGTGCTTATGTATTATGAAGTCACACGCTCCCAGTTACCTTTCCGCTGCGATATTTTGGGGGTGTGACATCTCTCAAGTTTAAATTCCTTAGTTAAGGATCCATTGATGAGAACTGAAGCGAAAGATGAGTTTAGAAAAGATCCTTTTAGAGCTAAACCTTATTTGTTCCACGATAGAAAGAAAGAATTTCCAAAATAAAAAGTCAAAATCTTTCTCAAAATTAACTTTGAAGAGTATGAGTTTCCTTTTTTTGTTCTTTGGCCATGAGATTATTTCATCAACCATGAGAGAGGCACATCGGTGATTTTATGGCCCTTAATAAAAGTCATTTAAATTTCTTCAACAAACGAAGAAGGGACTTTGGAGAGGCGATGCGCAAGGATTAGCAATAAATTTGTATTGGCACCCGACTAAAGTAATATGCCTAAAACCACCTATAGTTAAGGGGTCGTCCACTTTAGGAACAAGGGTGCTGATAGAGGAGTAACATCCCTTTGGGATAAAGGAGGAAGCTTCAAACTTTTTAATATATGAAGTGATGTCGTTTTCTATGAGGTTCCAATGTTTTATTTTGATAAATTTAAATGTGAAGTCATCAGCTCTCGGAGCTTTATTATTACCACAACCCCAAACCGCCTCTTTGATTACTAGAGAATAGAAATGACCATCAAGATGTTGCATCTCCTCAAGATTAAGATGCCCGAAGAGAGTCCTAGTAAAAGTGGGTCTTGAACGGGTTTCTTCTTTTATATCGAGTGATAAACAAGTTAAAAGTGTGATTCTTAATAGTTATTGGCTCTGAAACCCGATCTCCATGAATGTTGAGACCGTTGATCCTGGCTCTATTATGATGGTGATAATATTCCTATGAAAAAAATATATAATAAGATCAGTCACAAACACCTTTTATTCATTTCATCATCTTCTTCTCATCATATCCATTAATTACCCATCATCATCTTCTTCTTCTTCTTCTCACTACTCACCATAAAATTACTTACAAGTACCATAAAATACCTAAACAGACAAAATACCTATACGTATCACCATAAAATACCTATTGTATTAGTTAGCGAAAGCTAAGGTATAGGTATTTTGTATAGGTTTAGGCATTTTATGATAGTTGAAAGTGATTTAATGGTTAGTGGTTTTGGTATTTATGGTGGTGAAAGTGAGAAAAAAAAATTTGATGGGTAATGAAGATGGTAACAAGAAGATGAAACGAATAAAATGATATGAAAGTGATTTTATCAAAAAAATGTGTTTGAATATTAATAGATAACTAAGAAAAGTTAAATCGTTAGTGTATTATGTCTGATTTTTATTAAACGAGGATGATTATAGCTAAAAGTGTTTGACAAAGATTTTTAGCGCGATAAATATATTGCTCCGTATGTATTTTACTCGAGAAAGAATGAGTGGGAGGCGCTATTACTCTATCGCCGATATAAAGCTATGACATGGGTTGATGCATCCAGTGGTGGAACCAGAAAATTGTATTGTGAGGGGGGGAAATTTTTTTTTTGACAATAGCAATAAAATACGTCGAAAAAATTAGGATAAAAATTGGAATTGGAACGAAAAATTGAGTATTGTCACTTATAAATGAAGGATTTTAAGATTTTATAGTGTTAAATGTTGAACTTTAGTGTGTGAGTGAAGGCAATTTGATTTTGCGATGGTGTTCACTTTAATAAAAATGTCAAAAATAAAAAAAATTACACTAAAAACCGATGTTTATTGGCGAATCATGGAGAGCACCGCCCCCTATAACTTATAAGTGCATCCGCCCCTAAATGCATCACCATAAAGCTATGACATGGTAAATTTACGATATTTAACACTTTAAAGCTACATATACCTTTTTGTCTTTTTATAACGTAACTAAAGAAACTTCTGGGAAATTGATTTAGCTCTTCCTTATATTTCTGTTTTATAGTTATTTTATATAACTTTGACTTTTCATTCATTTTCTTAATTAAAAGCTTAACATTATAAAATTATATGATCTATGGTGGTGGTTAAATTAAATGTTTATACGATCGTGCATGCTAATTTACATTTTAAATTTTACAGATGTACCGTGTACGTATATATTCAAGCTATTGTTATATTAAAACTTGAGTATAATCATATGTACATTTTATTTTATACTCACAAAATTATATGCGGCCGTTTGTTTATTATTGTCACGTGTGAATAAAGGGCTTGTTTAAACTTCAGATATTTTCATTTTGTGAAAATAAATTGTTTTATTATTTGGTTTTCCTAATGAAAAGTGATTGTTGTGTCTGTTAATCATGCCTAGAAATGTATCTAACGATTTGATTAGTTGATTTAAAAAAATGATTGGTAGAATTTGAAGAGAGAAAATGCATAATACTATAGAAGTTTACAAGTGATTTATGCATTAGGCATGTGTTGTAGGTCTAAATAGCACTATGTTTTGCTAATCTCTGCCCACTGGGTAGAGGTTAAAGTGCATTTTATAAACACAAATTTTCCTAATTAATCAAAAAATGCATTAAATACACATTAAATAAACTTGTAGATTATCATATTTGAACATGATTTTCACTTAAATTAATCAAAACGTTCATTTTTTAAACATATTAAACCATCCCCAATGACAGAGTTTAGCAAAACCCTTATTATTTAACTAGTTTTCATCATTTCATGTTACGAGATTTGAATATAAAACTTTTATTAAGAACTAATTTTGGTAAGGCCTTGCTAAATCAACACCATATTTTCACTAAATGAACACCAATTAATAATTGATTATTATAGAATTTTGACTATCATTAATATCATCTTAATTATTCTACTAATCATTAATGTTTTTACTTTTTTATTAAATTTTTATATAATTATCTCAATCATTATTTATATTTAAATTTTCTTATTTACTTATTCAAATATACAAAATTGTACATGCCATCTTATTAAAACATACATACAATCCTAATTTGTATGCAAGTATTTAACGTAAAAAGATTCAAATGCAATTATTCGTCTTTCAATTTGAAGTTTGGTGGCATGAGCTTACTTTAACAAGTCATTTTTTCTTTGTCTTTTAATTTGAAGCTTGACGGCATGAGCTTACTTTAACAAGTCATTTTTTCTTGGCATTTTTATCTTATTTTTGTTGTAATCTGTCATATCTAAATATCATGTTGTTTGAGCTTTGTTATATATAACATATTTGAAATCTGTATACTTTAATAAAATAAGCGGAAGCGTAACTTTTGCATGGCATCGGGCTTATTCCAAACGCCCCTTAAAAATCATATCTTTGAAAAATTACATGGCTTATTATAAAAACTTGTTGCTGATAATTACTTGCTTTGGGGCATTCCAAACTGATAACGAATGATGAAAATGAGAAGCTTGTTACCTAACCCATGAGCTACACGATTTTAACCCATTACGCCCCCATCTAGCACATAGCATGGTCTCATCTTACAAACCTGCAAAACATGAAACTGAGAACGGTAAGTCATTGCGACTTAGTGATTCTGAATCATAAACTGAAATATGAGCTGAACATCGTCATGATGTTTTCTGCATAAGTCCTGTGTCCATCCTAAGAGACTTTGATACATGGCTGCAAGCATATATTTGAAGTCTAACTGGTTTTAACTTATTACAGGATGTGAATTTGTAAGTATCTATTCTGATTATGTGGTTATAGCACATTCTTCTAAGGCTATTTTTGAACTGGCTACTGAGTAATAAAGCTATCTATAAACTGATTTCTAACTAATAATAATATAGTAATCATTGATTGTATGAAAGCTACATATAGTACTTTTTGTAAGGCTAAATTCTAATACTAGCAGTCTAACTGATATTATGTCTTAAACTACTAAATAACCATAAGCATGATATTGATTGGGTGCATGAGCTACATAAAGCACAATACTAACTGACTACATTGAGTGCATAAGACAATATGGCTGAGTGCATAAGCACAATACTAAGCGCGTAAAGCACATACTGGCAGAGTGCGTAAAGCACATACTGGCTGAGTGCGTAAAGCACATACTGACTAAGTGCATAACTGAGTGAGTGCGTGATTCGCGGTTATGTATACACTTATATAGCAACCCTAATACAGATTCTAACCGAATGCCCTTGACCAAGGCAAAAGGT
>BQNB010178681.1:542-12847 GCA_026074375.1 Tanacetum coccineum
TGTTTCGTAACCCATTCTCGTCAACCACCATAGGATACGAGAATCCTATCGGTACTCTAGGAGACTACTCTAAACCTATCCACGAGGGCTATAGGAATACCATTGAGCTCCCCGCAGGGAACAACGTGGTACCTCTTCGATCTGACACCATTCGGTTGGTGCAAAACGGATGCTCATTCTATGGACTTCGGTCCGAGGATCCAAACCAACACCTTAAGGATTTTCTTAAACTTGTTGACTCACTTGACCTTGACGGTGAAAATAGGGAAAGAACACGCCTGCGTTTATTTCAATTTTCCATTCGCGATCAAGCTAGCAATTGGCTTGAACGCCTTCCAACAGGATCCATCTCCACATGGGAGGATCTTACTACCCGATTCCTTGCTTAATTCTTTCCACCGGGAAGGACCGCAAAACTCCGCAATGATATCTTGATGTTCTAACAACATCATGGAGAATCTCTATCTGAAGCATGGACTCATTTCAAGGACTTACTCTAAAAATTCCCTCATCATGGCATCGATCTTTAGCTCCAAGTCTAAATTTTTTTATGACCATGTCAATCCCGTCACAAGACGAACCATTGACTAATCAGCTGATGGTAAGCTTCGTAACCTCAACCCCAAAAAATCCTGGGCAATATTAGAGGACCTCGCCCTCTATGACAACGAAAGTTGGAACGACCTAAGGGATTTCGCTAAGCCGGTCAAGGCAATCGCATTGCCTCAAGATGTCCTGAGTACATCCGACCGCCGTCTAATCGAGCTCAAAAATCAAGTTCAATGCTTGACGAAAGCTCATCTTGCTCCGACACAACCTACCCAAGTGAACAAAATCAGTACCCCATATGAAATCTACAGTAGTCCCCACGACACTTAGTGTTGCATGGAAAACCCCAAACAAGCCTTCGTTGAATACGCATCCTTGTATACCAATGAAGCAGGAGGTAAGTGGTATACCTTTAAGCCCGAGCAAAACAATCTTGGAGACACCTATAATTCGTCATGGAGAAGTCATCCGAACCTTAGGTGGAGACAACCTCAAAACTCCTAAAATAATCCCTCAAACCCACCTAACCGGTTCCAACCCAACTGTTCGATCCTGAACCGTCCCTTTAACCACCATCCTCAAAATTTCAACAATCAATCAAATATAGAAGGACTGGTTTCCGAATTCATGGCATCTCAAGATGCTAGACTGTCCAAGTTTGAAGCCGATTTCAAACAACATCAAAGCGAGTGACCAACAAAATTGACACTGTGCTGAAGGCCGTCACCGACCGAATAGCAGGCACACTACCTAGTGATACGGTTAAGAACCCGAAATTGGGGACCCATCCAGTTTTGTCTTCTCGTTCCTACCCAACAATAGACCCGCAATGCTCAACATAAATCCATGGTTCGATTACACCATCATAATCCACCCCAAGCAGCCCAAAGAATCTCAAGTTAATAGACCGGAAGTCAATCTTAAATCCCAAACCACCACAACCGAAAGAGCCCGAACCAACTCTTGAAGATGAATTCCAAGATTTGCATCTTAACCTACCAGTTCTTGAATTCCTAGCTCACGCTCCAATCTATAACGTCATATTATATAAATAAGTAGAGAGCCTAGAACTAGGCAAAAATGGACCAGCATTCGTCCTAGGAGAAATACCTGCGAAAATGGAAGACCCTGGACTATTTAGTCTACCTTGTAGATTAGGGGACTCAAAACCTTTTAACACCTTGGTTGATCTAGGATCATGCGTGAACATAATCCCATTTTACCTCTTCAAAAAGCTTAACATAAGACTATTAGAAGAGACTGACCATATCTTTGGATTGGCTAACGGAACCAAATCCTACCCCGTTGGGATTGTGAAAGATGTAGAAGTCCACATAGGAAAACTAAAACTTTTAAATGACTTCTACGTGATTGTAATGAAGAAGGACCTCGAAACCCCTTTGCTAGTGGGAAAAAGATTCCTAGCTACCGCAAACGCTGTTATAGATTGTAGGATGGCCAAAATAGCGGTAGGAGAATGAATCACTAGGTCAGTATTCAGAGTGAAAGGAGTCGAATTAGGAGAGGAGGAAGCACCTTATTAGACCACACTTGGAAAAAGGGAATCATACAAACCAAGACCTCGCTCAGATGGAGTTGGTGCACAAACCCCTTATTATGCCAAGAAGGACTTCTTAGACTGCCATTTACACGGAGAATGGGAAATTGCTAGAGATGCCTAGCTCAATCCTTTTAAGGATACCTTAGTGTTTAGGAGGATGGTATAATTTTTAGGAGCCATACCCATTAACCTTAAAAGTAATATGTGGGAATCAGAGGACCTAATTAAAAAACCAGTTAACTGGGACAAACCACAAAAAAACGGAGATGGAGCATGGCACACCAAGATTAGACTAATCGACCCAGACGGAGAGAAGTTTACCAAAACCCTACAGTCAATCCCCACCACTAGGAAGCTCCCCGAAAGAGAAAGTCCAAGGGAAATCATCAACTTGGACCACTTCTACGACACTTGACAAGTGATGAGGTGTCATTTTATACACTTTTTCAGGGTCGTTTAACCCCTTAAATCGTGCATTTATGCCCAAAATGAGTACTTAATCGTTCCTTTTCAGTATTTTCAGCATTTGGAAGACATTTGGAAGAATTACACGTGACTTGGGCTCATTTGGAGAAGAAACGGACAAGACTACGGACCTACACCAACATCACTCAAGATAATGTTCTCAGCAGCTGGAGACGGCGTCACCAATACAACGTGACGCCGTCACAACGAAGACCAAGAAGGCGTCACTGGATCTCACAACGGCGTCAGAGTACACGACCCAGCCCATTATCTAGAATATTCTCTATCATGACGGCGTCATGACTAAAACGCGACGCCGTCACAGCGATTTTCCTTATACAACAAACCGAATTTAAGAGTTTGAGTGTGTAACTTTAGAATAAATAGAGGGTACGAACCCTAGTTCATTTAGCAGCTGTTAGGGACGATTTTAGGGCCTAAAAACCCTATTGTACTTCCTCCAACTCATGTTTTAATCAAGTAAGGTTTACTTAATCATTCAATATGTTTATGTGTTGTTTGATTTATCTATGTTATTGCTTATCTATAACATGTTTGGCTAAACCTCCTATTGTGTTTATTTATGACCGTAGAAACCTAGATGTATATCTTAGTGATGTATCTTCATTGTGATGGATATGCATGTTAGGTCTTAAAAAACCAGCTTTTGTCTGTATCACTGTTGATATGTCTAGAAAACATGATGTGTAGAAAGATACCATCGGTAACAGTCTTACATATGTTGGGTTTTTTTAAAAGGGGGGGGGGGGGGGGGGGGGGGGGGGGGGGGGGGGGGGGGGGGGGGGGGGGGGGTTTGTTTAAAAAAAAATTAAACTCCTTCCCCCTGATATGGTTGATCCACTCTAATATATTTCACATCACTAGTGTACCCTTAGGGGCCTTGTAATAGTTTTCATATTACCTTGCTTGTGCGTTGCTCTAACAGAATGCTAAGTAGACAGCGGGTTCGTGTAATTCATTCATGACTTAGGAAATATTTACACAGATCATCACAAGTATGACAAGGCAACAACACTAGTAAGAAGCAATCCTAGGAGTAATACATGATTAAATAAACACATTTTTTTATCTTATTGTTATCACTAGTAGTTTAGATTACTATTTAGTTTAATAGCTAAAACCAAACCAATCTCTCAAACATATGATTTACTGCTTTCATAAAATATAAAAAAAAAATCTTCTGTCAACCCTTAGAATTCTGTTAGACCGTGATCAAGCCTTCTTAACCTATTCCTCGAGTGAACGATAACAACCCCCCAAGTCTTGCGTATACTACTACTACAACGATTAGGTTCTCTGCCTAGGCAGTTGTAAAACTTCGTGTAGAAGTCATACGACGACCGCATCAAGTTTTTGGCGCCGCCGCCTAGGGAATAGTTAGGTTTTGATCATAGTTTAGCTTAGTTCTACTCGCTTGAATCCTTTCAACTGAGAATTTAATTTCCGCATATTAGCTTTCTTGTAGTCTATCTTTTCTTTATGTTATCTGTTTCATAACCCATTCTCGTCAACCACCATGGGAGACGAGAATCCTATCCGCACTCTTGGAGACTACTCCAAACCTAGCCACAAGGCTACAAGAATACCATCGAGCTCCCCATAAGGAACAACGTAGTACCTCTTTGATCCGACACCATCTGGTTGGTGCAAAACGGATGCTTATTCCATGAACTTTTGTCCGAGAATCCAAACCAACACCTTAAGGATTTCCTTAAACTTGTGGACTCACTTGACCTTTATGGTGAAAATAGGGAAACAACACACCTGCATTTATTTCAACTTCGCGATCAAGCTAGCAATTGGCTTGAACGTCTTCCAGCAGGATCCATCACCACATTGGAGGATCTTACTACTTGATTCCTTGCTTAATTCTTTCCACCAGGAAGGACCGCAAAACTCTGTAATGATATCCTAATGTTCCAACAACATCAAGGAGAATCTCTTTCTAAAGCATGGACTCATTTCAAGGACTTACTCTGATAAGTCCCTCACCATGGAATTGATCTTTGGCTCCAAGTGCAAATATTTTACGATCGCATTGATCACACCCTAAAACGGACCGTAGACTATGCCGCTGGAGGCTGGCTGTCACACCCCGCCAAGGCAGAAACGCGAGGCGTAAACAAGAATGAATATCATCACAACACATGGTGTCTATATAGAGAATGCTAAAATGAAAACTAAAGTAAAGCAAAGACACAAAGTGTCATAACGATACCCAAAACCTAACTAAAAATCCAAAAGGCGTCTTTATTGATGAAAAAAAAGTTTTCGCCAATAGAAAGACATGCAACAATTATTCAAATTCAATCAATGCAAAAATTCAAGACAAGAAATAGAAATCTTCATGACATCCTATGGTCTCTTACTAGCCACTTCTTTCAATCTTATTTCCATCATGCTCACCTGAAAATGATGCTAAAAACGTCAACACAACGGTTGGTGAGAAGTCATAGGTTTAAGACTCACTACTGCGATTATCGAAACAATATAGGACAATTATGCAACATATGAACTTATGCTAACATGCAATCCACATACTAGGTAGGAACGTTACCCCCGATCCATTACAACAACTGGGTAGGAACGTTACCCCCGATCCCATATGTCACTTACGCACCTAAAAGTCTACCAGCTAGAGCTTATACTTAGGCCTGGACCAACAATACTGGGTAGGCGTACCCCTCCGATCCCAATTCACTATATTGAGTATGCGTACTCCTCTATCTCAATCAATAACACTGACATGTCAATATAAACTATGCAGTAAACCACATTCAACATGCAAACAATAATCATATATCAATCACATAATGTCACATAAAAGCAAAACACATATCACAGCAATTCAAAACATATAGCATAATTTTCCATCCCAATGTAAAAACATTAAAAGTGGGACTATGAAACTCACCTGATGCTACCTTCCAAAAGATCCACAAAACTTCACAAAATTTCACGAACAATCTAAACAATTTAAGCACATAATAAGTTACCATCAATTAGGCATTCAACCCAATACGATGTAACCTCAACTATGATGGATGTCTAAGCTATCTACCATAGTCCTATACTTGTTTTAAACCTTTACCAACTCTTACATGAGCCATTTAGACCTCAACACTACCCTTTGCATTTTCTGGTTTTAAGCAGAATTTTACACTCACTTACGCGGCCTAAACGCACCACCTAAACAATCTCATAATTCAAACCAAAATCAATCATCTACTTACATGTCTTATGAACCTCTCCTAGCTCTCCCAAAGTCATTACCCTTTTACAAATACCCTTTAGAAATTCCTTAATCCAATGTGTCCAAAATTCGTCCAGAATCTGACCTTCTAAAAGTATGGCTCTAGCTGACCACTTTAGACCTACTTTCATGATTAGAAAAAATTCAGGGGTCACACACAATATGTAACCTAACTTCCACGTGATCTGTTAGTCTTACTAACAAGATGTCTAAGTATTTTTAGAAAAATCAAAACCAAAACTGACATTCGTCATAGTTTTACACACTAATTTTGTAACGACCTTTTGACCTACTTCCCTACCATAAAAACTTACGAGGCCAACTTTTCTGGAAAGTAGACTCTCTGAGATTATCTCCAGTATACTGTAAATTATTTATTTGACTTTTATGACTGAGTTTATGCCTCTACAACTCTAACTAAAATTCTGCAGTGAATTTCACAACTAGTTCGGGTGATCTAACCCCTAACACATGATCAAATCACTAATTCAATTGATCTAATGATTAACCCATCATCATTATAACATAAACTTTCTGAAAATTACAAACCCTAATTTATAAAACCTAATTTAAACCCTAATCCATCATAATTAAGTTATTAGAATTGAAAGATTATAATTAAAATTGAATATTAATTAGAAAATTTACCTTGAACAAGAACCCTAAAAATTTTCTTCTTTTCTTCTTCCTTGGATCGGCCAACATAATGAGGGGAAGGGTTTGGGATTAGTTTGGTATTTATAGGCCACAAGGAAATCCCTAGATAAATCTAATTACAATTTGATTTCAATTCAAACTCTTTTCTTTTCTTTTTCTTTTAAAATTTTCGGATTTTACTATTCATGTAAAAAAATATTTTTTTTCTTTTCTTTTATTAATTAATTAATTATCTTTATACCTTAAGTTTTATAAAAACCTAAGCTAATTTGTTAAACCATTTTGCTTGAAAACTACTTTCTAAAAATAACTTTTCATTTCCAAATTCACTTTCTATATATGGAAAGTTTACAAAAAACTCTCTTATTTTAACAACTCATTTCTTTCACAAATGACACGCTTCTTATTTAATTCATCATCTTTGCATCACATATGAACCAAAACAATTCTTCCTCAAAATTACCCAATCGATCCATTATCACTATAAAGTGATTACAATGAAAGTTTCCCTATCAAATAACTCATTTCTCTTTACAATAACCTCAAACCTAAACTTATCATAAATTACTAACAACAAATACGTATACGTAATAATCGTACACACTTAACATGGAAAGATGCTCAAATCCTCAATAATCCATTTCTTGTCACTCAAAAGTGATACGAATTAAATCAACCAAGTCCACCACCATTACAATCTCATTGAGATGATCACACTCAATAAATTGATTACCAATACCTCATAAACACATATAAACATACATAAACACATCAAATCACATAAACCGAACATTACAACAAAATGGCACCTAAGTCAACACTACGGTTTGACTAACCTGCATCAGTCATGGTTGTCACATATCCTTTCTTATAAATCTCGTCCGGAGATTAACTAGAAGGTTCAACTCTATCATTACCAAACAATTAATCGAGGATACTTATCTTTCAAGTAGTCCTCCTATACCCATGTTAACTCAAAGTTACACTTTGAATTCCAACAATTTACAACCATAACATTCCCATTACGCTTTAACTCCCTTGACCTCATTTGATCCTTGCGTTCCCAAGTAAGCTCAGGACCACGCTTCGAATCCCAACGAACTTTCACTAATGCTATCATACTATACTTTTACTCATGACCTCTCGGTCCACAACATCAACGGTTACTTGACAAAACAAAGAGTCTTGTCAACCTTAATCTTATCCAACTTCTACAATCCGAGATCCAACTGCTAGTGACTTTGCTTACCCCCACAAGGTGTAATTTAGAAACCACAACAACCCCAAACGAAAAAGAAAACACCAAATCTACATGAGCCTCGCTCATCCTTGAGAAATTTCTTTAGAAACCTTAAGTTGTGTAACAACATGTTTTATATCTTAACCTCGCAACTCATCAAACAAGAACTGTCTTGAAATTAAGATATAAGATGTTACAAAGCTCAACGTATCTAAAGAATCCACGCAATTTCAGGTTTACTCAAACTTTCAGCACCTCCCAATCCAATTTCCGATACTCGCCCAAACATAAAATCTCAACTGAACTCAAGGCCCAAACCTCCCAAGGAACTCAATGGTCTACAAAACTACTGAATCTACCTTGACTTTCTCAAAACGTACTACACCTCTCTGAGGATGAGACCTTCAACCACCATAACCTACCAACATTAAATTCAAAAGAGTTTCTCACTACAACCAAGGTAACTATTTTGACAATTTAGCCGTCTCAACCCTTTCTTGTATTATCGCTAACTTGTTGGTTGTTTCATGAACCAAATTCGATCCATTCAACTTACTCTCTCCAGTTATGGCCCATAAAACGGTAACCTACATTCCTTTCCATACTATGTTTCAAATGAAGCACATCCATACTCGAATGATAATCCCCACCTTAGGAAAAACTCATCTTACGAAAATGAGTATTCCAATTACCTCCAAAATCTACCATACTTGTCCTAAGCATAGCTAGGAATGGGGTGACTTATTCAGTCCATTGACTACACCCAATCGCATCATATTCACTACTTAAACTTGGTAACTTAGCAATAACATCCTAATGTTTATATTTTTCCACATCTACTCGAGTAACTCATGTAGTAGCAACAATCCAGAAGACAACCTTGAAACTCAACCATCGATAGTTAACCTAAAACCACACAACAACCATATCCGCTCCAGAATGGATTAGAAAACTTTGTCATATACGCCTCTCAATAGCCGCAGGTCCTTACATCTCTCCAAATGTAGGTCCAAACCTAGTCTAACCATATGAAACCACTCCCATCTTTTCACACTCGTTGTGTCCGAAGCCACGCAACATCTTATGTTGACGCGTTCTTTGCTTTGGACATCTTATCTTATGCCACCAACATCCTAACACTAAGGATTTGGAACCCCTTAATGATCATAAATTCTCATAAACTCTTACGAACAAGCTACCCTCCGATACACCAAAAATTGTCTCACCAAAGTCATTCTATGTCAAACACGTCCACACAATCTTCCCCAGTCCACCTCTTATAAGGGAAAGCACCATTGGCTTTAAGCATGGTACAAAGAATAACCAAAACATCTAGTCCCAACATAATGCATAAATTTTGAGCCCTCAAAGTTCCCCACAAGTCCTCTCATCATTTGAGGTATACATACCACCCGTGACTTACCTGAATAAAGTAGAAGAGACATTAGGAACCCCGATAGAGGTAAAATCTTTTGATGAAACACAACTAGAGGATTTAGGCTTGAATAGTTGTAATCATGATATTCCTCTTAGTTCTAGAGAAATTCCTAGTTTTGATGATCCAGAGCCTCAACCAAATCCCTTATCAAATTGTTCATCCTTAGATGTAAGTCTAGGAGAAGAAAGAGGCCTCAAACCACCCACATAACAAAAAGACCCTGATAGTTTTAGGATGAAGGTATTAGATAATTTGACCATTCATATACCACCTTCATCTCTTGTGGTGTCTCTCTACCTTAGTGATTTGTATTGCTATTATCACCCATGCATCGATGATCCTAAGACACATTATGGATTTAAACCAGGTTTATTAGGACATAGTGGATCCCTTGGTGTTGGTTTTTCAAAATTGGAGATGATAGATGATGATTGGGGATTAGAATCTAAGGAATTTTATTTTCTAGGAAAAGGACTTAATTCACCCATTTGGCCAAAAGAAGTAGAGAAGGTTTGGATTAAAGAAACACACCATTTGGAGCATATTATTCAACAACAAAATTTTCAGCATGAGACCCCCTCTCACAACAATGGTGTGTACCGTTACTATCACTCGTACTTTAAATCAAGTGTAGGGGAACCCCCCCCCCCCCCATAACAGTTAAAAAAGGTAGAGACAGGCTCGGATCGAGACAAAACAAACGCTTCTCGGTGTAACCCAATTTACTTTTCCCGCAAATTAGGAGTGTCATGTGTGTTTTAATTCTTTATAGTTTGTTTTATTATGTTTGAACTATCTTGTAATCAAGCTTTGTTTATATTTAACCTCGTCTTAATTTTAATCAAAGGTATTTTGCAAATAATAAGTGTGGGGGAATTTATCCGGCTTTTGAGCCAAATTCAAACATGTTAAATGAATTGTTTAGATTAATTCGTGTCAGTTTCGAGTCATATGATTGAATTGTTAAATCTCAGGTTTTATGCACCTATTTGTACAAAAATTAACTTATGGAATCAAGTGCAGGAAATGTTTTATCAAAACAAAATTTTCTTTTTCATAGAGCGTGGAGACGGCGTCACAATTTACACGCGACGCCGTCACCATGACACTTGTGACGGGGTCACAACAACCTTGACGGCGTCATACGCCCAGGTCCAGAAAACTCAGAGTTTATAATTATTTTTGAAAATAAAACTTGCACAACATTTAAGATATGTATTCTTTTGTTATAAACCTGCAAAAACCTAATGAGTTTAACAATTCTCTCATCCTATCTATCGAGTGACCAAACCTAAAATCACATTGTATATTTATTATCGCACATTTTACCTGGTGTAGTTTTGTCTTTTCTTGATTACAGGTTATATTTGATAAGAGGAAGCTTGGAAGTTCTTAGGAAGTTTCATTGGATGATTCTTAGAGGACGATTTAACCAGTTATTGCATGTTTCTTCTTAATTATTGAGCAAACCAGAGGAGTACTAGTTTCTTTTCTTTGTTTTCTTTTCTCTTTATTCTTTTCAACGGGTACTTCTAGAGAGCATTGGGGACAACGTTCAACTTAAGTATAGGGGGGAAAATAAGCTTTAGAAACAATTCTTTCATTTGTCATTTGCTTTGTTTCTTAAAATGATGGGTAATATATTGAAACATAGCATAAAAGGTGATTTTTACCCAAATTTAAATTTTTTTATGACACATACCAACGAAAACCTAGTATTAATAGCGTCTTATTGATACGAATCTATATGACTAGCACAATAACCCTCAGAATTCCACCCTAAAAATGTGAGGTTCGCCCTTAGATCTTTAGGAATTCGGGTATCTATTATTGATACCCAAGATAGTTTATACCTTTATCTTTCTCGAGTTAAGGAGTGAGCAGTCATATGTGTCTATTCCGTCGTTATAGATGTGTACGTGTGGTCTTCTTCGCCTTTTCTGGAGCATTGAGATCAGTATTAAATTATATGACTGTATCGGTAGCATATTAAATTCTAAAACTTGTTATTGTGATGCATCCCGAGACCGCATAGTAAGTATTAGGATTTGCTTGATAAGAGGCATTAGGATTAACCCATGTTTTAAACCTGTAATTGTTATGATGGTCACACCGATCATATAACTATCCCACACCCTTGCCATGCACTTACCTTTAGTGCAGGATACCCCTAGTACAACCCTCTGAGCCTATCCTTTTTCACGGTTCTTGTAATTTTCTGGTTAAGCTGGACTATTAATGAAGAGCATTGTTACCTTTAAACCAATCGTTACACCCAAATCGCCTTAGCCTACCTTGTATGTACTCATCTTTAGTACATTATTGTGTTTAACCCAAGTTAATTATTGAGTACATGGTTGCTAAGTCCTTATCCTTGTAAATACTATTTTGGGACGATTGGGATTCATGGTAGTATTTATTTTGTGGAAGAATGGGGAATAAAAGTTAAGTCAATACCCCCATATGTTTGTTAGATAATCTCCATGTTATTTTGATCCACCTTAAATTGGGTCATTAGTTGGATTGTAAATATCGAGCATGTAAAAGCCCAAGTGTAGGGGTACGTGTTACTGTTGGAAACACAAAAAGTGTCGGTCACTTCCAAGTTGTAATAGTCTTAGCTCGTAGTTTATGTAATGATTAGATTAGTAATCTAGTCCGGCCCAAGACCCATAGGAAGCCCATCATAGCCCATGGGCCGGCCTATAGGAAGTATATAAACCCTCTCCTAGCCTTGGAGAGCGGTTGGTTGTTCCATTTGTAACATTTCATCATAATACACTTCATCCATTTTCCATCCATTCTATCTCTAACATCACAACCCACATCTCACTCTTGTTCTTGGTTTGATCATAAGATTACTAGAATTCTACAATTGGTATCAAGAGCCATGGTAACATACTCTTGGGGTCGGTTTTGATTTTTGTCCGATTGGTTTCTTGGTCTCAAATATGTTTATTTAAAATCTGTCACAGTTTTTTTTAAGCTTATTTCTGATTTTTTGGGGCTGATTTGGTTGCTAAACAGTTTTTTAAAACTTACTAACTAGTTTAGCTTATTTCATGGTCCAACCAGTTTGAAAATAAAAGCAACAAACACAGATCCAAATTTTTATTATCAA
>BQNB010178683.1:0-12846 GCA_026074375.1 Tanacetum coccineum
CTTATTTATAAGCATTCACAAAAAGTTGTAGTTATTTAAAATGACCACCTTCATGTGCTTAACAAGTTTGTATAAAAAGTTAAAAAAAAGTGTTATTGTAGCAAATAAAAAAAAGGGTGAGAGTGGGACTCGAACCCCTCCCCTCACACTCACAACACAACACACTTACCACTCGGCTCCGGTAAGGCTTTCCGTTAGCCTCTACATCTTTTATTGTTTTATGCCTTTTTAGGCCATTTAGCTATAAGCCCGTTTAAGCTTATTCTGAGCTTATTTATAAGCTCAATTTCGGGTTTCTCATTTTTCTTAGGTTAGTTTTAGGGTAAAGTATTTTAGGTAATTTTCTTAGAATTTTTAAAATAAGTTTAGTATTTTTTATAATTTATTTTCTTTAAAATTTTAATTAATTCATAAAAAATAGAAAAATTATCAAAAAAATATTTTTCTTTTTAGGAAATTTTCTTTAGTCATATTTTACGTAGGAAAAATATTAAATCTTTCGTAGGGTCATTTTTGTAAACTTTTGATTTCTAAAGCTCGGGTCTCGGGCCCGGTTTTCGTTTTGACTCGTTTTTAACTCAAATTAACCCCGTTTTCAGTCTAGTCTTTTTCATTCTTCATTATTAGTCCTCTAGAGTAGATTAGAAGTACAAATTTCTTTGTAGGGTTAATTTTTAAGATTTTAGGTTTTTGACCCCTTGTTCGGGATTCCTGCTCTCGTTTTTCAGTATAATTTCATAATTTTTAAGTTTTTCTCAATCGTTTTTGCTTATTATTAATTAGTTTAGCTTTCTAAACTCCCAAATCATTAATCTCCTTCAAACTCCAATTTTTCGACTATATCGATTCTCAAGCACAGCCTCGTTGGAGATAAACGACTCGGGAATATTCTATACTACTTCTCGGTTTCATTGATTATTTTTAAATTATACTTATTATATATATTTTATTATATATTTAGATATATAAGAGGTCTAGTTTAACACCAATCACATGGTCCAACATGATGGGATCGATAAATGATAACATCCCATACAGGAGCTCGTGATACTCAGTTATGTGGAGCATATACAAAGAACAATGATTGAAGAGATTAATGGACATATTGGGTCCTACTATCTAGAGTTTCCTGAGCAATGATCAATTTTTTATTGTAGGGGAGAACAGCCGAATCAATAGAAAAGGTCCACCACAAATCTAGACCTCCAGAGCGGCCCAATGGATCAATATAAAAAGCAGATGCAAAATGTAATGAGCGTTGTATTTTTTTTTTGAGCAAATGTTGTTGGTTCTTTGTTTTCATAAGAAAAACCACGTATGGACAATGAATTTGATGGAGTTCACGTAAGTTAGAATTTTCAAAGCTTACCATATACCTTGATAGTTCCAAGAAAGAACTTAACATTTTGCGTGTGGTTGTTTGGGGTCAGCTGCCACAACCTTTGGAGAATTCTTTGATGGATTGAATTCTACCATTTCAACTGGAACATTGTTAAAATAATAAGCTAAATTTGGTCTTATTTTGTAAGCTAAAAGGAAAAAAGGTAAAGTCACATTTTCTATTATGCAAATATATTGTTTTGCAGTATGTTATATCTTTCAGGTACTAAAGTTGCATAAGAGTAAAAGATGATGGACTAAAGGAGCTCAAGTTAAAAAGTCAATGTGCTTTAGGGTTTATGAAGTATAAAAGCTCCATATTCTTTCAATTGTATTATTATCTTTATTATTATTGTGTGTTTTCTTTGTTTTTTTCTCGCTCGTTTATGAGTTTGAGCAGATTTGTGTGCATAATCTTTCTTTCTTCTTTGTATGTTCTGAACTCAAAATCAATCTCTATATTTGAAGTACAGGATTGATGTTGTGAATAGAAGTTGTGGGAAGGTTGGTTGTAGGAATAACTTGGTGTTATTCTTTGATCTTTGTTAAGTTTTTTTTACATGATATAAGAGCCAAGTTGGCTTTGATACAAAGATCAATCGGTTTTAAAAAAGGTTTTCAAAATTGGGGTTTCAAACTATTGTGTTTTGTGTTCAGATTTATGTAGATCGTGTTGTGAATCGTGCAATTCATGGTCGAATTGTTAGATTTGGGTAATAGTCAATTGGTAATCGATGTTTGTAATTTTTAGGGTTTCAAAAAATTAAGGGCTTTGGTTTAACAACTGTTATTGATATCAACAAGTGTTGATTGGTTCAGATCTATTAGATTTGAGATTTTTATGGTGGATCTTGAAAAATTAGGGTATATTGTATCAAACTAATTCTGAGGTTTTTGGTTTTCTTGTTCTTAGTTATGTCTCTAATTATTATTATTGAGTATTTTTAATAAATATTCTATTAATAAGTTTTTTGATTATTTTAGGTTTTTGGTTTCCGTTGTGACCTTGGTCTATGGCTATTGAGACATCTTGTCTTTGAATTTAGAGCTATTGTGTCCTCTATAACACCTATCACACCTTCTTTAGTTTGTTTTCATTGGTTTTTAGACAATTCTTAGTCCTTTTGACTTGGTTATTTTAACTAAAAAGTGAATCTAACCAAGTTCCATGTTTATATGATGTAATCTAAAGACTTGCAATAAGATATAAAAACGTAAAAGTAAGAACATAATATTTTCATCGTTTAAATTCTTATTAGAAGTTTATTCAAAGAATTTACTTAGTTTAGTTGTGAAATAGTAAACTAGTTGAATGACAATGTACGTATAAAGCAGGGAGACAAAAATCAAGGTGGAGAGGAGAGAAGGATCCTCGGGTGAGGAGCACTCTCGGAGTGTCCTTGTGTTATTTTTCGAAATGAATTAACAAATATGAAGCAAGACCTCCCATTGAAGAGAGTGGTAACCTCATTTTCTAACCTCAAACACAAACCTATGTTAGTGTTTGAGTATACTTAGTTGTATTTGAGGGGAGTAAATGTGCTTTTAAAAGTGTTCCACTTTAATTGCAAAAGGTTAAACATTTACTCTTTTACAACTCTTCCTTTTATAGGCAAACCAAAAGGCATTAAACAAAAGACAAAAGTATCGTGTCTAGCTTCTATTGTCTAAGTATATTTGTACTTTAAAATATACTTCATTCGTCTCAAAATTATTATCCACTGACAAAAAACACACAATTTAATAAAAATGCATTTATTAATGCTTTCTCTTTTTTATTTTTTAGCAGAATGACAATTTTACCTTTAGCGGATTAATTAAAGTATTCTTTAAAGTTTGTAATAATAATTTCAAATAAAGGTAATATAGTAAACTTGATTAAACTTCTCTATTTATATTTAATAGTGAACAATTAAATCGGAACATCCCAAAAAAAAAACGTGGACTGTTAATTTGGGACGGAGGGAGTACTCTTCCCAGTACACGTCGAACCATACTTTTGATAAACAATGCTAACAACTGCTTTCCTTTTAACACCACTTTATACTTTGTTGACTTTCTTGATAAGTACTTTTCACTTATGTTTTTAAGAAAGTTCTCGCTTAAAGTCCACTTAGATATTTATCTAAGTCTTCATGAAGACACCAATGACTTGACTAGATAGTATGATTTTTAGCAAGCTATTGTCAGTACTCACTAAAACCATCACCTTCTTTTTTGGTTTAGGGACTTCACACTATGAGTTTCACCTTAGATAGTGGTGAGTCTTTTCTCTTAGACTCGATTGAACACATTAAGGTAACTCACTGGTAGTATTCATTATAGTCAGTGACTTGAGGAAGGGGTCAGGGTCTTTCATACACTTAGGATATTTAATATTCAAATCCTAGTGAAAGATTATTGAGCATTGAATTGACCTAACAATAATATGTGGTTTAGGTTAAGGGATTATTTGTATTGAGAAGTTATGGAGTATTTATTGGTGGATAATTTGTGTTTGTGGTGATTGGTAGTTATTTGATATGTGTTGGAGTTTGTTTGGTTAATCTTGACATACACCCTTTATTCTAGATTAATCTGGACGTACTTTCTTGAGAAGCAAGGAACCATGTTCTGGTATAGTACTGGTGTGTGTTTGGTACCACATTGTGATTGGGTCTTTTAATTGCCATATGGTGGTTATTTGTTTGTTATGCTTATTGTTTATCTGTTTGCTTTATCAGCTTTCAATACGGTTAAAGGGGATAAACCTCTTAAGGTTCTGATGGGGGCACCAGGATCTAGTGAGGTTAAACTTGATCAATATGATCCATTGTTATTACATAGTAATGACACAAATGGTGTTCCTTTGATAAATTTTAAACTCGAAGGAACTGAAAGTTAAAAAATTTGGTCTGCTATAATAACTATAGAAATTCATACTAAAACAAACTTGGTTTCAAAAATGAAAAAGTTACTTGGCCTGTTGAGGCTGATTTAAAAAAATAATAAGATAGGTGTAATTATTTGGTTTTTTCATGGATTTTTGGTTATGTTTCTTAAGATGTGTTTTTAAGGCAAGTTTTTTCTAAAAGTGTTAAAACTGTTTGGGATGAATTAGAGGCAACTTATAAAAAGGAATACGGGTCTGTTATATTCAATATGCATTATAAAATTTATTAATTTACTAAGTTTGGCTCACTTTTGTCAGAGTATTATCACACATTTAACGCATTATGAAGGCAATGTGACTCCCTTATGAGTTTACATGGTTGCATTTGTGATGACTTTACAACTTTGAAGAAACATAATCAACTTCTTAAGTTGATGTAGTTTCTTATGAGTCTTGATGAGGTTTATGCTCCCATTAGAAGGCATAATTCTCACTAGTAGTCTTATTCCTGATGTGAAGGGTGCTTTTGCTACGTTATCTAGAGATGAGTATCATAGAATTTCGCACTCTCAAGTGTTTCTAAAATTGGTAACTCTGTTTTTTTTCTAAAACAAATATTAGAAATAATAATTTGTCTAAAACTAAAAATAACCAGTTTAGAAAGTATAACATACCCAACTTGGTCTGTACACATTGCAATATGAATGGTCATACTAGTGATAAGTGTTTTGAACTTGTTGGTCATCCTCTCAGGTTCATAAAGAAAAATGGTACTAATCAAAATGCAGTTGGTAATGTTGATGTTTTAGGTCCTAAAGATCAGTCTGGCGATTCATCAAATTCATTCAGTGATGACCAGTATAAGAGGTTGATGAGTCTTATTAGTGAGAATTCTGGTTCTAGCAGTATGCCTACAAACATTGCAGGCATAAACTATGTAATCAGTTTCTGGAGTATAAAAGCTCAATATTCTCTCACTTATATTATTATCTCTATTATTAAAGTGTGTTTTCTTAGTTTTCCTCATTTTCTCTCATTTGTGAGTTTGAGCATATTTATGTGTATAATTGTTGAAGCATAATTCCGCCATGTTGGTCTTGATGGCCCTTACGTGCTATCCATCCTTATCTAGAGCATGGAAGCGTGTTACAAACATAAAAAGACCGGTTAGAAAGAGCCCCGAGGCCGAAGCCCCGGGAATCATCCTCCGACGGTCAAGTCAGAACTCTACTAGAGAGATTATGCATTATATAAGTAGAGAGGGAAAGTAGAGAGAGATGAGATAGTGTGTGTTTAACCACCAAGGGTGGTTATATATATAGTACCTTAAACACTGTAGATGACATCATCATAGGGGAACATATCCCTTAAAATCGGGGGAGCATATCCCTTAAAATCGGGGTGGCAGGTACGCATGCGCACATGGTTTACCAGGTAGTTAATGCAGTGTGCCTCCCATCCTGACGTGTCGTCCATCCATACGCGCCATCCATCCGGGGTCGTCCATCCAAGCGCACCGTCCATTTGGGACCATCCATCCAGACGTGCCGTCTATCCGGGGCCGTCCATCCATACGTGCCGTCCATCCGGGGCCGTCCATCCAATCATCCAACTTAGTGCGATCTACCAAGTGGCCTATAAACCGGTGTTCCTTTAGACGGATTATGTCTATTAGACCACATGCATTATCAATAATCTTTCTTTATTCGTTGTATGTTCTGAACTCAAAATCAATCTCTACATTAGAAGTAGAGGATTGATGTTGTGAATAAAAACTATGAGAAGGTTGGTTGTATAAATAACTTGGTGTTATTCTTTGATCCTTGTTATGTTTTTATACAAACATCCATAAGATCAAGAGATACCAATAAGTTTGAAACTGAGTACCCACTCCGGTAAAATATGTTCCCTTTGGACGTCCTATTCTTTTTGTTATGAGACAACAATAGGTGGAGGGCGATGTGAAAGAGTTTCTCGCTAAATGATGACTCATACTAGCTCTGATCCAACCTTGTTTTACGTTGAGGATTGTCATAAATTATTATGTCAATAGGTTGGTTAGCATCAACTTTATTGGTTGGAATATGTGTCTATAACTTACATTAGATAAGCCCTAAGATAAAGATTTCATTAGTTTCCCGAAGAAAGAATCTAAACATACATTCTCACACTTACGCTTTATATATAGTTTTGAGAGTGCAACAACAAGAGAGACATCTATTGATACGTTAGTTGAGGAAGACCTTGCTTAATTATGCATACAATAATATGAAAACAAGTAAGGAGAGCGGGGTATCAGTCATGGGTGGCTCATGTTTGGTTGTTAATAACGGTTGTTGTGATGACCATTGGGAATGGTTAGTAGTAGGTGTGATGTATTTAGGAAACCTTGACACTTATTGATGTTGGTTAGGTTTTTGTAGACATCGAAACGGGTGGGGGGCATGCATCTGTGAGGACCATTTTCCTTCGTACTTATCAATAACATCATTCATACATGAATCACGTCCAAGACCGAGACACCCACAATGGTAGAAAAGTTCATACAAACGTTTGTACTTCAAAGAGACCCATGACTCTGTTGCACCTGAATGTGAAATGAAAAATCATGGAACCAACAGTTTTGTAATTTCTATATCAAACCGAAATCAAATAAATTCGCCAACACAATCCAGTTTAATCAATTTACCCAAAGTCTTCACAAGAGTGGTGGCATATTCATACGTCAACGGGCAGATCATGAACTTATTTCTAAAACTCTCCTTTGTTGAATTTCAATTCATTTAGTTTTATTTGAGTCTCAAGGCACAAAAGCATGATAAGGTGTACTAGTATTATCTTAAGGGTTTTGCTAATGACAGCCTTTAGGGTTGTCGTTAAAACGAATCTTTTTACTACAATTTCATGTAATAAATGAAATCATCCAATCAAAATTTGTTGTGCATCCGGATTTTTAAGGATTGTATCCATATTTCTCAGAATTGATATCCAATCATAATGATTCATAAATGACTTTGTAATAAAATTCATTCTCTTAACGACAACCCTAAGGGCTGTCATTAGCAAAACCCTTATCTTAATTAAAACTAATTCTCAAAATAATATATTTTTTCCTTTTGACTAAACCATGACATGTGACTATTTGACACATATTAGCAAAACTTCATATATCATCCCCCGTTTGGTTAATGTAATGCTTTGACGAAATTATAATCTGTTTAATGAATTGGATTTACAATTTTTAGGATTTGAAATTTGCAAAAGCTAGCGCGTAGTTGAAAGAAAATGAAATGAGAAAAATCGAATTATTTTAAAATATATATTTAAAAAATATCGTATTATATCTAACATTATTTTAAGAGTTAAGTACATAGATCGTCCTTGTGATTGTCCTGAAAATACATATTTGATCATAAAAGTCCTGAAATTACACTGTAGTTGTCCATTTTGAGTTGACCGGTCCTTTGACCATTACTCCATCCAAAATTTTAACTTTTCTTAATGTCAAGGTCATAATTGTCACTTCACATTAATAATACTTTAAGGATCATGTTTGCAACATCAAAAACCCATTTCTACTCGATTTAACCTCCCACCAACATCTTCATCTTCTTTCACCAGTCACCGCCACCCACCACCCTCACCACCACCGCCATTCACCACCACCTCAATCATGCTAAACTTTGCAACAAAACACATATATTGTAACCTTAAAGTGCAATGCCAACAAAGATAAGGTAGAAGAGCTAATAACGTACACTTGAATATATCGCCAGGAACATCCTTAAATTGAACTCTTATTTCAGCTTTTTTTGAATTCATTGTTTTCCCGGCCTTTAGTATAAAGGGAACACCTGAATAATGAATTATAGAATGTTATGATAGAACATAAGAATCTCATTTCGTTGAGCACAAATGGAAATATTAAGTATCTTACCTTCCCATCTTTCATTGTGAATTCGTAGAACCACGGTTGCAAAGGTGGGAGTATTTGAATCTTTTGGAACCGTGGGATCGTCCTTGTAGCCTTCATATTGCCCAATCACGACTTCGTCCTCATTAATTGGGAGAACAGATTGGAGAACCTGATTATGACAAGGAAAGATTAATATTGTTCACACTTTCAAAGTTTAATAATTATTCATATTGTGGGACTAACTGAACGAAAGAATCATTAGAGTGGTTAAAAAATATTCAAATCACACACCTTTACTTTCTCATCTCGAATATGCTCAGGCTTTAAAGAAACCGGCTTCTCCATTATAACCAGGCAAAGCACCTGCAATCCCCATAAACTAATAATTGTCGCCTCAAAACATGTTAGATGAATTACAAAAATGAAATATAATTGTTAACATAATATTATCTTCTAGTTTGTTGTATTAGTATCAGTTATTTTCCGGTTACCTGTAGTTAATGATTCTGAAGGATGTCTCTAATAATTCTGCAAACAAACCAAAAAATAAATTAACCACAGTGTCATCAGAGGCAAAAGGAAAGTGCTTATGAGTTACAACACAGTAAGTATATTCCAGTTCATGGAATGAGTCGAACCAAAAGATTAAGAATTCTTAGTATCATAGTGTGGTGCAGTAAGGGAAAGTACCCATATTGGTCGAAATAAAAGATTAGATGCCATTTCCTGTATAATGAATAGATGCCATTGTGTGTGCTTAGTGCTCACAATCTTGTTGTCTAACGGTGTCCAGCCATTTCTAAATTAAAAAGAGAGTTGATTCCTTTCAGGATGAACTATATATGTGTCCTTGTTGATAAGGACACTAGCATTGTAGTTGGAACCCCTAGTTGAGAGAATGGCACATATTGTGTTGCTGCAGATTATTAAGAATTCAAACATACACATAATCAGTCACCTCACTTTTACACTCAAGTAGTAATTGTTGCTGCAGAGTAGTATATAGGAAATGACCTGATGTTGGAGTAGGAGCAGGTTGTTCCTTATCTAATTTTATAAAAATAGCATTACTAGTCGGTGGCGTAGCATGACTTGACCAGTTACCCTACCCTTAGGACCCGCCCATTTTCCCACCTTTGCATAATATGATTCGAAAATATGAGCAAAACATACCCGTCAAACGGACAAGAGAGAATAGATCAGAATGAAGAAAGCAGCTCCATGAATAAAAGCTAGTTCGGCCAAATTTATGACTGGGAACTGAGAGCCTATGGTAGCTTGACTCAACCGCGTGGCCTAAAATTCCGTCCACTGATTATCCGCAATAAAAAAAAGTAACTAGGAGACACCACAATTAACAAGTCGGGAGCATACTTCTTCTTTGTAACAGGGAGAGTAGCCACGAAGAGGAGTTCAAGAACAAGAGCAAAATTGAAGTTATTTCTGTTCCATATGACTCTCACCACCTCCCAACACATTATACACCAACATATTCATAACAGAAGACGTCCATTTTCTATAGTAATGGTAGTCTACAAGTGCCGAGAGTGCCTGAACAAAATTTCACACCATTAACATGATTGGAAACTTAGATAAATATAAGTTCAAACCCCTCAGTCCAACACAAGATGGCAAAATGAGTGGGCGAACGGGTTGGGTCATGGGTCAAAACGAGTATCTTTTGTGCAGGCTGTGTAGCATTGACATGAAACAGCTATGTCTTAATATTTTATAAAAGCTAGTGGAAAGATTTAATTACAAAATATTGTCCTATTTTATATATAATCTGAGATTTTGAAAAGAATGATCTACAAGGTTTTGTACAATAAAACATTTACCATGTTTGCTTTTTCGCTAGTTTTCTCATTTTACCCATTACAGAATGATCTTATCTTTGTTGGCATTGCACTTTAAGGTTGCAATATATGTGTTTTGTTGCAAAGTTTAGCATGATTGAGGTAGTGGTGGATGGCGGTGGTGGGTTACGGTGGTGGGTGGTGGTGACTGGTGGAAGAAGATGAAGATGTTGGTGGGTAGTTAAATTAAGTAGAAATGGGTATGGTCCTTAGAGTATTATTAATGTGAAGTGACGATTATGCCCCTGACACTAAGAAAAGATAATGAGATTTTGGATGGAGTTACGGTTAAAGGACCGGTCAACTCAAAATGGACAACTACAGGGACGATCAGTGTAATTTCAGAACTTTTAGGACGAAACCTGCATTTTTGGAACAACCATGACGATCTATGTACCTAACTCTTATTTTAATAAATACTAGTATATTTATATAATATGTCATTTTATAAAACTATTAAAATATAAAATAAAAAGTAAGGTTAAAATTTAATTTATATATTAAATAAATAATAATTAATATTTTATATAATAATAATAATAATAAATTAATTACAAATAAATAAATCAAGAAATTATAATAACATGCAGTAGTAGTAATTAATAACAAGCAAAAGAATCCGTGCGTTGCAAGGGGCTAATTTTTTCCCGAATAATTTTTTTTTTTACGTTTCGGGGGGTTTTTATGGGTGATGCGTTATGGCGGGGCTAATTTTTAATATTTTCTTTTTTTGTATGATTCGGGGAAAAAAAAATTGCTTTGGAGGGCAATTTTTGTTTTCACGAATATTTTTTTCATTTTTTTGGGACGGTTTTGGTATAATTTTTTTACTGGAATTTTTTGTGTAAGAAAAATCGTAAATAGTTAATAAGGTTAGGGTCCGTTTTCTATTTCTTTTTTTTTTTACTTTGGGCCAGATTTTAGGCAATTTTTTTGGCTAATTTTTTCCCGGATATTTCCTTTTTTTGTACGATTCGGGAAATTTTTTTTGCGTTGGGACGGGTTAATTTTTTCCCGAATATTTTCTTTTTTTGGGACGGTTCGATATCTTTTTTTTGGGCCGATGAATGTAAAAAAGTTGTGAACAATAAAAACTTGACAGTTTTTTTTTGTCTTAATATTTTACGTGGATAAATATTTTTTTTAACTCCTACTTTGTGCATACAAATTAAAAAAAAAAAAAAAACACCAAAATCGGGCTGGCCCAAAATGGGGGAGCCCGTTACTGTAGCAAACGGCCCACAGTCAAAACGACTGCGTTTTTGTAGTAATTTTTTTTATATGGCTTATGTGTTGGGCCTCATGTTTAAAGTGTTGTTTTTTTTTGCTATATGGGTTTTTTTTTAATATAATGGGTTGTACGTTTGTGACCATATCGGTTATTTTAAAGTTATTAGGTATCGAAGATGTTTCCGCGGGTATTTTTTTTATCTGAATAAATCAGAACTTTTGTAATATTTTTTTTTAACTCCTACTTTGTGCATACAAATTAAAAAAAAAAAATAATCGGGCTGACCCAAAATGGGGGAGCCCGTTACTGTAGTGAACGGCCCACAGTCAAAACGACTGCGTTTTTGTCAGCTATTGTGTATATTTATAATAATAATAATAACAGATAATTTTTTAATAGGATTAGCTTTGCTATAGCTAAAGGAGTGGGTGCTCACATAGTATCTCGACTCCCCCACTAACTTTTTGCTATAGCTACAGGCAGACGCGGTCGCCTTGCTGAACCGGATCCGGAATTCTCCATGACTCAGGATCAGGGCACGTGCTGCTGCTCATATTTTTAATAGGATTTGTTTCGCTATATCTCGACTTTCCTTTAATTTTTTGTAAATCTGATAAATTTTTAATAAAGTGATATTATAAAATAATAATTATAATAATAATAATAATTGATTTTTTTATGTTAAGAAGATTAAATTCTATGGAATTGTACACAATTCTCTCAGTTTGCTAAGAAATGTTCACATATGTGAGGTTTTTAAGGATTTTCGCTTTTTATTTGTCAATCAAACACATTGAGGAATGTAACTTAGTTTCTGAATTCTTTAGATCTATTAACCAAACACATTATAGAATGAAATAGGATTTCAATTCTATCAGAATCCTGAAGATTTCGCAAAACAAATGAAATTTAAATTTTTATTTTGATTAAACAGTTTATTACATAATAACTATAGCCATGCGAACGAATAAATACTTTGGATGCCTTTTAAGTTTTAATGTGTTTGTGCCAAGATTTTTCTTTTTGATGGAAAACATGATTCTGCCAAATAAGTTGTTAAGCTTTTTGAATACTCAAAACAGCTTTTTGAATACCCATACCCGAAGACCCCCTTAGAAATTATGTTAAGCTTGGAATATAATGCAAAAGAATGTTGAAGCAGTGCTCGAAGTACAATAATAACTTATATTTAGAGAGTTTAATAAAAAGTGAATGAACTAATCATTACTAATATACACATTTAGTGACAAATCCACTGTCGTTTTGACAGTGGGCCACTTGCTATAATAACGGATTTTCATTTTGGGCCAGCTCGATTTTAAGTTTTTTTTTTTTAATTATTATTATTTTTTTTTAAATTTGTATGCACAAAATAGGAGGGAAAAAATATATTACAAAAGTTCCGATTTATTCAGATAAAAAAAATACCCGCGGAAACATCTTCGATACCTAATAACTTTAAAATAAACAATATGGTCACAAACGTACAACCCATTATTTAAAAAAAAAACTCATATAGCAAAAAAAAACACTTTAAACATGAGACCCAACACATAAGCCATATAAAAAAAATTATTACTAATATACACAT
>BQNB010178685.1:0-10648 GCA_026074375.1 Tanacetum coccineum
TGATATACCGCCTCGAGAGAAGAAATCATTGCACTTAATAAACAAACCAACTTTCTAATCAGATTAATAATGGTTAATATAGGTTTCTTATATTTAGCTAGACCGATCTTTCATCTTTTGTTAATTTGCCTGCGTGGGTTAAAGTGCCCTGAATTGATTGTAGTCACCAACCAAACCATGCCAGTCTCTCAGGCTGGAAAACCCTTTTTGCCTATTAGAATTAGGATTAGGACTGACATAGGTTTAGAATAGAATAAAATTAACATAGATTAGATAACCAAGATATTAATTAAATTTGTAGATTTAACCTCACTTCAAGTGTTCGACACCCTACTTACCACGAAACTACTACCGATAGGGTACACTGCTCGTTAAAGTGTTATTTTTGGTTTAGTCGGCAAAATATAAATTTAAAACTTGAATCATAAAAATATACACCACACAACGACACATCATACACGCAGCATTCAAAACACATACACAAACATAAAAACACACCACCCAAACACTCACCACAAACACTCACACAAACACAAGTAGTTAATCTTTAAAAAATTAAATAAACAAAATGGTACCAAAAATGATTGTAAACGGGATGGCGATGACACCTATAACATCGCTATGGCGCCATGACCGGTGCAGCACGTCAACGCCATAGGTGACCATTATCGCCTTTGGAGTATGATCTCCGTCCACTTCACCAAGTACTTTTACCACTACTCTAATGGTTAAGATCTATAAAGATAAAAAGAAAAACTAGATTAATCTTAACTGTTCATTTTATGATCAAAATAATAAAACTTATTTTCACATTCATTTTAAAAAAACTAAATATCTCACAAACCATTAATCGTTAGATAAAACTATTTATATCATCGCGACAAGAATAATTTTTTTACGAGATCTATCATCATATACTTTCGACGAAGTTGTTTTTTTTGGGTTTCAATATACTACAATATATATATAATTTTTTTGATAATTCAAATAATTTTTGTGTTGACCCAACCCCTATACCCTAAATCCTTAACCATAAACCCTAAAAACCCTAACCTCTAAACCCTAAAAACCTTATCCACTAAAACCCCTAACCCCCAAAAACCATAAACCTTAACCGTTAAACCCTAAGTACCCTAACCCCTAAAAGCCTAACCATAAACACTATCTTATCTACTATATATAAAGCACAAATCATTAATCTATAAAACTTAAAAAACATAAGACTTAATTACCCCTACTTATAAAAGGCAACTAATTTTTTTACTTTCACTTACTCTACACACATATATCTATAACTTATATATGGGGCTAACTATGACTGGATTAATATGATTTAGTGACTCAACGCCACCTCAACTATGACATGGCGCAAACAACGATGACATGGCACATATGAGAGAATAATTTTAATTAATTTTCGAATTTTTAATTATTTTAGCCTTCAATTTTGAATTTTCAGATTTTTACTTTTTTTGGCAATAAATTTTGAATTTTTTTCTAAAAATATTGGCAATAACAAGGTTTGAACTTGTGACCTTTAGTTAATATCTAATCATGCTAACTAACTAAGCCAAGAGGTAATTTGTATTTTACTTTGCAAAACATTATTAATATATTATTGATATATACTCCATAATTATCTTTGAAGATATACATATATATTCAAAAACGTATTCATCATGTATCGCCATGACACCACAACCCCTATTTGTTGACATTGTATGATGATTTACAGCAATTAACTTTTGTACTCTGTTAATGTTTTCTTGCAGATCAAAGATCCACCTTTGATGCACTAGAAACTTTGGCCAGGTTATCCTTACTGGGTTTACCTGAATCAAATGAAAAAGGTAATATAGAGCTCGTCTGCCACATGGAGTCAACTCTCATATTTGATTTGAGGTGTATCATACCTCTAATGTTTTTCCCTCTTTTATCATCCCACTACCAGGAATATATATTAAAATCATGTATAGGTTTTTAGACAATTTTTTGACATAATTAATCAGGGAAATCAAGGAGAACCGTTAAATGCATGGTGGTCGAGTCATCTTAATGATCTAATGGAAAAGGAAATAATTTGTTCAGAGGTCATCGTTATTAAGAGGTACATGGGAATTTTCAATACATAATTCCGTTTCCTGGTTCTATTTTTTATTCTAAGTTAATCGAAATGGTTTGATCATGATCCTTCTGGTTGATGAGCTTAATCTGTACGTTGTTGTGACTTAAAATTTTTGTTTTGTTTTTCCTTGAAATTGTTACTGCGTTCCAAATGCATGTGGTTCATATCTCCCAAGTTACTTTTATTTAGCAGATCTTGAATCATAGATGGTTTAGTTGTAAAACTAATTGTTGAAAATATGTTAAAACTCTTATTAGCTCATAAGTTTATTAATTCATGACACGCATTAATAATGCGAACAATTCACATTTTCAATCCTTTACTGAAGTTAGATTGCATGTTTGAATTATTATTGCTGTAATTAGTTGATTATGGGCTAAGGAAATTTCAATTTGATTATAGTTTTGTGGGTGATATCTGTATAAATACTTCTCAGATGTCAATCTTTAACAAGTTTATGAGCATGGCTTAAGGATCATCATTTGTTGATCAAACACTAGGATTAGTTTAGTCGGACAAGAGTACACTAAGCATTCTTGGTAGCATGATTCAGCCCATACATAGTTACATTATAGCTTCCATAACATGGAGAGGCAAATGATTGGTCAGATAGTGATTCAAGTTAAGGGCTGAGATTAGGAAGTGCTATTCCTCAATCATGGCTTTTACGGGTTTTGTTTGAATTCTGATGAAATGTTACTTGCTTACCTTTGTGTGCCCAATGGAAGTCTCTGGGTCACTTAAGATGCAAATGTTATGTTCCACTTTAGATGTCAATCTCTAACTTTTTGCCACATATTTTCCGCACCTCTTTGAAAATTTATAGTGCCTATATAGTCTGATATCTTTACTATAAAGTATTGAATGTAGTGTGATGTGTTTGAGCTTCATCACGACACGAGTCAAGCTTCCTAACTAATTTGTCCGCTGTTTTATATCAATCTTCAACAGTTTCCTTATCTTGTGCTATAATAGTTAAAGTAAACCCATATCATATTTTATTTTTTTTGTCTTTGTGCTTCACTCAATCACACTGCTAATCACTTGCTTATTTTAAAGAAAATAATCAACTCTTGACATGTGTTAACACTGCACATACCTTCTTTATTGGTGTCCGTTTCTGGGTCTAAAAGATCGTGACCGAATTTTAAAGCAAAATTTATTACAAAATCAAAAGAATCACGTGGCTCCAAACTAAAGCTAACAAATCTTCATAATGATTACAAGTGAGTGTTAGACTAAAATGGTTTGATTATGGTTGTTTATTGTTCCATTTTTCAGGAAAAGAAGTGGGTTTTCAAGCGGAGTATTGAAGGGGAGTGGCAAGCCACCATCACAATGGAAAATGGGAAGCCAGAATCGAGAGAGTATTTGGGAACAAGTATCTCTGCCTTGGAGCTTACAGTAAGTTAACTAAACAAACTTAACACTGACAATTTCACTAATGACAATAGATTATGAGCTGTAATAATCTAAATACTTTAAATTACCAAATGTTGTTTAATAGGCATACAAGAATAAGTTACACTTGATTATTATATAGCAACAATCGAGTACAGAGGGGTGAACACCGTCACCAATTCTGGTTTGAGTACTTACATCAGATGGTTAAAGCCATGCCCACAAAATCCAGCTGCCTGTGAAGAGCCAAAAATACAGAGAGTATTACCGGTTATGCCTTTCTTTTTCTCCACGTCCCTGACATTTGAGTCTATGTCTACATAAGAGACGCGTTATTCAGATGTACTACTACAAAAAAGAGAATAGAGCCACTCTACAAAGCCCGGTTTAAAAGAGAAACAGGCTCTATTAATGGTTTCTGCCCCTTTGATTACAATAAAGCCCTGTTCTGTATGGAAAAACCCAGCTGTATCATATAAAGCCCGGTTATACCTAATGAACCGGGAACTAATGTGTGTTACTTTTTGGGCGGTTTCTTTTCACATTCCATTTTTCCTCAAAATCTTCAACAACATCGTGGTTTCTTTTTCACACTTCAATTTTCCTTGAAACTTTCAACAACATCAGATCTAACCCCCTCTTTTCTTATACATTCTCCAGTAAACTATCGCCGCTACTCCCTCACCACACCATAGACCGTACCGCTGCTCCCTTATTGTCAATTTTTACTAATTGTGAGTCATTCCATTGTTAATTTTTATAGGTATGTATGTCGAGTTTGTAAAAAATTTATGTTAACTGGTTATCTGATTTTAAACATAAGTTAGAGTTTTGTATGTTGAAGCTTTGGGGGTTATTAAAGGTAAATGTTTTTAAGGGTTTTTGTAATTTGTAATTTGTAATTTGGGTTTTTGTTTAGTAAAATTATGAATCCTTAAAGTATAAGCATCCATTGCATACTGGCAACTCTCATTCTGATTATAGAATGGAAAATGGAATTTCATATTTGTGCTTCTTTATAGCTTTAGGACTATTTTTGACTATTTTTGCAGGTTTTCATCTTGGAACTTCTCATAGTGATGGAAGGCAACTCCTTTAATGTTTTTGATAATTGACCAAATAAATTAGAATTTAAGCAAGTAAGTAAATAATGAAGTTACTTATCTGTGTGATTCTTTACAGCTTTAGGACGCTAAGTCTGGACAGAGGTCAAAGTAATACACTTTTGTCCATAAGATTTTCATTGAAAGCATTGTTAGAGAACACATTTATATGTTTTCAGTTGTGATTGTTGTTCATTTACATTCATTTTAAGTTGCCGCAGCTATATTTTCTATGCTGATCATTCAAGTATTAAATAGATCTAGACATTGTATACAGACTGTATATATGTAATATAGATTTTAAACAAGTAAACTTTGCCATACTGACTCATATAGAGTTATTAAAATTTTAAACTAACAGCGGCTAATTTATGTCAAAGAGTAGGTAGGCTAGATTGCTAGAATGTCGATGCCCGTTGTTTGTCAACCTTACTGACCTGAGCTACAGGTCATTGATAGTCCTATTTTTAACATGCGGTATATAGCCATATAGGGCCACCGATTCAAATATAACGCGCAACTAATTACAAGATTTATGCTCAGCTCAATTTATAGTTTAATTTGGTTTTGTGATAGCTGTCAATGGATCAATATAGACTATCTACACGTGAGACATGTTGAATGTTATTCTAACACCTGATCCAATTCCTGCAGAAAGATAATCAACTAAGAATAAGAGTAAGCAAAAGGAAATTAAACTAAGCATAATTTGTTTAGAATTGTTGAAGCCTCAATTGAAAATTGCAGAAACTTCTGGATCATTATTAAGTTATTGAAATGAAATAGTGTGTCTATTTGCTCTTTCACTCTTTCAGGTAAACTATTACAGTCATATATAGCAATATAGGGCGACCATTTAAGTTGATTCAATAGTAAGTATTTTTAACCAAATACTATGCAAAATTTTGTTGCGTGAGTGCATGTGCTCCATGATTCCTGCGAAGATATCAAACTAAGTAAGTAGTAAGCGCTTTTAAAAAGGAAATAAATAAGCATAATTTGTCCCCCCCACCCCACCCCCCCCCCCCACCCCTCTCGCCCTCCACTTTGTTAATTTATTCTTTTAGAATTGCTTGAATACTGCTCTATTGTTAACTGCTGGAAATAGCCCACCGCCCCGTGTGGATCATTATTAAAGTTGCTCTTCGTGTATATATCTGAACCAGTTGTGTCCAATTTGCTCTTTTCACTCTTTAGGTAACAATTACAGTAAATATATAGCAATATAGGGCCACCCATTTAAGTTGATTCAATAGTAAGTATTTTTAACCTAAATACTTTGCAAATTTTAGTTTTAGGTTGCGTGAGTGCATGTGCTCCATGGATAAATTTGGAACCTTCCTTTTTGCGGTAAATTAGGAACTTCTATTTGCTTATCTTATTTAGAGGGTGTTTGGGACTTATCCCAAAGTTGAGAATTTTGTTAATTTGTCTATTTTTATTGATACAGATTTTGCAATGACGCGTGTGATGGGCAACACAGATTCACCGAAAGGTATTTAACTTGAGGTAAAGATGCACGTCAAGAAGGAAATTCTACTAAAGTGTAGGTAAGTAAGTAACTATATACTTAGAAGGTAAATTAAGTTTCTTTTAGTTTCTGTAGGTGGTCGATGTGATGTTTTGCCAGTTAATTTTGTAGTTTAGAGCATGTACTAGGATATACAAAGTCAAGGCTCATTAAGTATATGTCATATGGCGTACTTCTCAAATACAAAGACATATTTTAGATATTGTCAACTTCATCAAATCCCATCTCTTTTGGTGAGGTTACTCGAAGGCAACGCATAATAACAAGACATCACAGTAACACAACAGTGTATTTTTCACTTTCATTTTTGTTCAAATAGTCAATTATGTTAGCTTGTACGGAGTAGCTTTTTCAAATGTATTTGTAAGAATAGTGGCAAGATTAATCTCAATGTATCAATAGAAAGTAAATTGTAATATTAATCTCCTTTATTTGATTCAGAATCAATGCATTGTTTATTTTGCATAGGAATTTCATTTCATGTCTGGTTGATTTTTTTAATTTCTTTTTGCATAGGTTTCTTTCTTGCTCATGTCAAGTGTCATCTACAGGCAAGTATCGTTTTTATTTTTATAACTTATGTATAAGATCACACTTTGCGTGGCATCATGGCATTTTATGACATATTTTAAGCTTAAGTTAGTCATACCATTTTACTTTGCTAGTAAATATGGTTAAGGTGATATGTCAATCTCAATGTAACCCTTGGGTAAACATATATATAATCTAATATCAATATGTTAGAACAAAACATGAATAGTAAGGAAAAAAGGGCATCTATAAAAGGGTGGGTTTTTTGTGGGTAATATGAAGTTTTATTTGTGTAAATTTATAATCAACTTATGAAGTAATACCAACTGAAGTTTGTAACCGTTTTAAATTGAAATTTCCCAAAATGTTATTTCCCTGATTATCACCGGAAGATGTTAAGTGTATTTTGGTTTTTCCCCATTTAAGTGTTGGGATAATTAGCCGTCTGTCCAATGGATTTTGAGGTATGATTACTAGGAAAAAGCGGTGGAAAATTCAGACGTACCAAAGTCAGTGGAAAGAGCTAATTGCGTTGAAGAAACTGATAAAAATGTAGGGAGGCTAAAGACATAGATAGGGAGAAGAGCCGTGAAGAGAGGTTAAAGACAGAGATAGAGAGAGGAGTCGTGATAGAGAGGTTAAAGAAAGAGTCATGAAAAAAGCCACAATAGAGAAGTTAAAGAAAGATTCAGAGAAAAGAGCCGCGATAGAGAGGTCTAGAGGCATGAAAAGGAGCCATGATAGAGGCTAAAGATACAGACAATGAGACGTGCCGTAATGGGGAGGCTAATGATAGAGATAAATAAAGGGAAGTCATAGAACCTAAATGCGAAAGCATGTCCTTTTTACGTTCATCATATTAGGTTCATTTTCTCATTCCATGTGTTAGATTTGTTAAGCTTGCATAAGTGCTTTTTGGCATTACTCATTGACTGACATTAGTGGCTCATTAATTGTACAAATGTTGCATGAGCTGAGTAGTTGTTAGGATGCTATGCACTTCGCCAAAGTCGTTTACTCAGTCTGCTGTGTGGCTTTGTGATCCTTTGTTATCATTTTGAAGTACTTTAAAATGCCTTGTATACCTTTGGCCGGTAACATAAGGATTTTTACAAAATGACAATGAGACGATAACGTCACGCATTGTCGCACACATACAAATAGACGCTATTATCTATATTTTAATGAAGATGAACACACCCGTTGGAACGGTTATTTTACTGGTACAATATAGAATATATACACACAGCACAATATATTATTATATAATATCAAATAATAGTACATAAAAAATAAACACACACACATATATATATATATATATATATATACACACACACACACACACACACACACACACACACACACACACACACACACACACACACACACACACACACACATATATATATATAGTAGTCGCATGGCCCGCCCGATGGGCGGGCTTGTTTTATGAATGTCGTTTACTAAAATTTAAGTAAAGGTAAATCAATTATATATTAAATTATTTATTGAATGCATTAACAACATGCAAGAAATGAATGTTCATCCGATAAGGGAAAATAAAAGTTAATAAATTACCCACAAGAACAAAGTATATGTTGTGTCTTTCGAAATAGCACCCATTGTATGACCATGAAACAGCACAACATGAAACAATGATAGCTTACACATCGATTACATTTAACTCAGGAAAAATAATAATAAATATCTAAGAACTAATATCAATGAAAAAGCTTCAAGACCTTGCTACGTGATCTTTAACGTTTGTGCTTGCTCGATTAGTGCCTTCATGATCATTGAATGACAATGTCTCTGCAGAAACCAATAAGCCATTTCAAATGATCTCTATTTGCATTGATATATAAGAATATGTAATATCAAGTAACAATCACGTGTGCATCTAACCGGGTTAACTTTAGAGTAGGCTTCAAGGAAGTCGAGATACTTTTTATTGTGTGTAAGCGAAGGTAAAACCTAGTCAGGAAGAGTTCACATGAAGAGTATAATGGACAAAGGGCGTATGGTGTTGTGTTAAGAAAAGGCGCAAATATATCATCCGAATCAAATTGTTTAATGTTGAATTATACAAACCAAACCAGTTTGACAATTTTCATGAAGTAGGCACGTGTGTTTTTGACTCAGGTAGTTATTGCAAAGAATAATGCAACAACAATTGTTTTACCTAATAAAAACATTATCAAGTTACTTATATACATAACAAAAAATACAATAACCAGACTATATTATAGATTATGCAGTAATATACCAAAAACAAAAAACCAAAATATTGATACCATAAATCAAAGGATAAAGTGTATAGACTCGAAAGAAACCTGGTTTTGATTAGTATCTTATGCTTTCCAAGTTCCACTAAATAGAATTATGGTTCAACAAATCAAAGGAGCACCTTCAATAAAAAAATTGACATGTTAGCATGGCGATGAAGAACATCCATATGATGAATATGCCCAATTAGGTTAAAGATTTTAAAGATTTATTTGTGTGTCAAATTAGGTTAAAGATTTTAAAACTTGTAGGTTCATATTCTTCATAGAACAACATCTTGTACATCATCTTCATCGTGTTCATGCATTACACATATGCATGGTGGTCGTTATTGTAGAACATTTTACATTGCCTATATATATACGCTGATCCATATCCGAAGAACATAACAACGTGAAGTATATTAATTAGCACACATACATAATTACAAGACTTAATTTTTAACCCAAATAAAAATTTACACTCCATATTACTCCCTCCGTCCCATATTAAGTGTTCATTTTTGACTTTTTAAAGTCTTTTTTCTTCAACTTTGACCTTAATTATTTCTTCTTATGTTATATGATACTCAATGCAAAATATATGAATGGATAGAGTTTCGAATGTATTTTTCATTGGTATAATTTTCAGTAAGCATTATATAACATAAAGAAAAATATTTACGGTCAAAGTTTATGAAAAAAGAATTCAAAAAGTCAAAAATAGACACTTAATATGGGACGGAGGGAGTAAAATTTATGAGCCCATGTTATAATATGTACATGTACGAAGTATGTAGCAGACCCGTTAATCAATCATAGGCTAAATACTGAATCTAACTGAACACCAACCTAATTTGCTTGTCACCATGAATCTAACGTACATCTCAATATCTCATAATAAGACTTATAAAAATACAAATGAAACCTTGATAAATACATATATTATGTAGCTTCATGAAATCACGGAAAAAGACACATTCATACATTCAAATAGTGTGCATCAGGAGACAAAAGTGACCACCAAAGTCTAAAAAAATATTTACTAACCATGATAGCATATTGTTTAGCCAATATAAAAAAATGCCTTACTATGGTGTATCTTTCTCGATGACTTCTTAAATCACAAACACCATGTTTTATTCATTAAGCATATGCTTTTATGACACTTGAAAATTAAAATATTGTTATAAGTAATATAAAGTTTAATTTACTTCAAACCTGCATCATCACCGAGTTAACCATAGATCCATGACTTTTAACTTCTAGTAAATGATTGAACTTGATCTATGGACCAACGGGTTCATTAGCTTTGTCAACAGAGAATACGAGTTCTCAGATGTGATTCATATATAGATCTGCAATGATAATGATGATTGAGACCAGAAGGTTAGACGAAATTATAATAAGTCATGGTTGATGGAGGCATGATAAATTCGATTAGGTATTGAGATGGAGAAGAAGATGAGAAATTGAGAACATGATACGTGGTTTTTTTGTAACTGACTCCTAAAATTTTTTGTATAAATAAAAAATAGTACTCTTTCCGTCTCATATTAAGTGTTCATTTTTGACTTTTTGAATTCTTTTTTCATAAACTTTGACTGTAAATATTTTTTTTTATGTTATATAATGCTTACTGAAAATTATACCAATAAAAAATACATTTGAAACTCTATCCATTCATATA
>BQNB010178686.1:0-12846 GCA_026074375.1 Tanacetum coccineum
TTTAAAACACTTAAAAGCGAGGCTATGAACTCACCTTGATCAAGAGCCGATAATCAAACAATGAAGTCTAGCACGAAAATCCACACATGCGATCACGACCTATAATTAGAGTCGCTCGATTACTATACCGAAAAGTATATTCAACGATGCATACATCGTATCAACAAAATTATATATATTGTATGTATATATATTCATACATGTGATGAGAAATCCACTTGCGCCTTAGATCCTAAAACCTCACAATATTAGGTTACGATCATTCTTTATTTATGTCATATATCGCTTAATCGAATACATTCTATTTTAAGAAACTTTCTATCTTTGGAAAGTTACTATTTTCGTAAAGTTACCATAATTAGTAAGTATCGTTATCAAAGTATATTTATGATAATATTTAGTCATCTTGTCGGGCTTTCGATGCTTAATCCATCATTAATTTCAAATATTGAAACTATATCTTGAACATTACAAAAAGTTACTATTTTTAGACTTTCTGTTTTTTAGAATCGACCAACGGTCTTAAAATAATTACTTACAGTAGTATATTAATCGATATCACCTTCACAACGCGTTAAAGTTTATTAAAGTCTTCGTTGACTTTTATGTTTGACTTTTATAAAATATATTTATTTTCTAAGTCTGACCCGACTAAAACTGCCCACTAGATCACATTTTCATGACCCGGACAAAAAAGAGATTTTATGTAAAACGTCATTCCGGATAACTTTCGTGTTTTGCCGGAAGGCCGAAACGGACTCGAAAGTGCTCAAAACATTAAATTAATAAAGCTGTCAGATTTAATATATTATTAAAATGACTTATTTTTCTACTAAAGTGTATATTTCGATTTCGCTCCAGTTTCTTCGTTATTGGGAGTTAGAAGTCTCATTTTATATTAAAACGTCCGTAAAAATATAATTTGTAATATTTTGTAAACTAAAATCTTATTTTTCAAAATCTCGAACCCCGAATCACGTGTTCAGTTTTCTGGTCAAACTTATTTGCTACAAATCGCGTCGAAATTCCTTTTTGACCAAATTAATCACCTCACAATACGTTTAATATGCCCAGTATATTATACTCGCATCATTAAACTAATCCAATTCAATATCTAACTAATCGCCGCAAGTTCCAATGGATTTCATCACATATAACCAAATCAATCAAATAAACGAAAACCAAATAAAAACCAACACGAAGAAAACCTTACAATGCTATATAAGTAATAAGGACTCGATAAATTTCTCGCCTTGTTCCTCTTGTGTATGCCGCGGCTCAAACCCACCAAACCAAATCAAACCAAGCTCAAATAAAACCAAGATTAATCCTACCCAAATTAAATAAATCCACACCCTTGCGTGCCTTGTCCTTGGTTCGAACCCCCAACCGAAACCAAAAACTCTTTTTGCTTCAATAAAAATCAACTTTACTTAAACCCCATTGCATGTGTTCTTTTATTTCATGGATGATAAATTTATAACATCCTAAACTATATTTGGTTGCTAGAAAATCAACAACAACAAAGGTAGGGGTATTTGTGCTTCGTTCGAACCCAAAAAGAAAGAAAGAAGAGGAAAACAAGCTACCACTTAGTCCTTTCTTGATTCATATCATCTTTTGAGTGATGTTTAAAGGTATTCTTGAGATCAAAAAGCAAAAATGGTATGTTTGTGTGGAGTGAAATATCCGACCGAACCTCAAAAGAAAAGATTGGGAAGGAGAAACTTTTTGAAATATTGAGTTTACTTACACTATTCTTTGTGTGTGAGTAAGATAAGTCTTAAACCCAACATAGGAAGCAACATATAATGATGAGGCCTTGGAACAACAAAGATTTTGAGTGTGGGAGGTGACCTAGGCGTCGGCCTAGCCCCATTTTGCATACAATAATAATATTTTTTTTCTTTTATTTACTTGTAAAAACTTTGTGTCAATGTTTAATTTAAAATGTATCTTGTACATGTTTTAAATAAAACGCGAGCCTTAAACGCGAGCTTTGGCCAAGGTCGAGAAATAAAGACGACACGGTTCATAAAATAATATTTTATGATCAATAAAATAATAACGAGACGCGTCGTAAATTTTTACGATGCTCAAAACGATTAACGAACGCGCGATCACCATATGTTTATGACTTTATGATCTTGGTGAGGTGAGTTGAAAAGTGAGTTGCAACAATAGAAATAAAGGGATTAGGTTAGTTTTAAGTGTGGTTTGATTGTGTATTAGTTGTGAATGGAGATTAGGCTAGATTTAGACACTATTGTAAAGTTTGGTGTGATTTATGAAAGCGTTTGTGAAATACATAGTTGCTGATCCGAAATTGTTTTGAGGTTTTGGTCGACTTAGGAATGTTTTCATTAGGCGTAAAAGTAGTTTTTGGAGAGCTCGTTTCGAGTAGATAGATTTTCATGTATTGTATATTAAATTCGGCTTTAAAACGGCCAAATTATAGTCAAATGAAACTTGAAACATTTTTTAACAAAATAATTTTACATAGGTGCTGATGTGAATAGTAAAATGAGTTTTCGGACGCTTTCGGGATGTTTTGAGCTTTTAAAACACTAGCGAAACATATAGTATCACATATATATCATTAGTGTCATTTAAAAACATCGTTAACATATTTAGGAAAAACGTTAAGGTTACTAAAAATAGTAAGTTTGGTGAATTTTAGCAAGTTAGGCAAGGAAGTTAAACATTTAGGATTATCTAGTGCATTTAAGGAAATATGGATTAAGCAAATATAAGGGATGGTATTAACATCCCGAAACTAAAAACTTTTCTAAAATAGAAACTTACTAAAAATGGTAATTTTCGGTTAATCGCCGAAACTTAACGAAAAACTCTATGATTTTATTTAGTCACATTTTGTTAATTAAGTCAAAGCACAAACATTCATGGATGACTTTTTCTCTTATAAACGATTCGTACAAGTTTCGTATACTTTTCGTCTTTCTAAGACGCGTCATTGAATTAGGTCTCAAGTAGGACCCCTTGGCATTATATCTCTTCATTGATATTTATCTCACCATTTGCTATAGGTGAGTTCATAGCCCCACGTTTTACTATCTTTACTTTACTACTTTAGGGTGAGAAACATTGTTTGTTTTTAAACTATAGACACAGTTACTTTACGTTGCCTTTTCCTGATTACGTGTTGCCTAAGTTGCGAATAGACCACTAATGCCTGAACTATCATGAACCGTTAAGTTTTTGACCGGAGGACGCGAATGTTGTAAATAGATCTATTGGGACTAATTATCCCTATCCACGTAAGTACCGCTTACTAGATTCGGGAGACACGAACAAACGGATATATACCATGTCGGATTTCACTAGGTGATCTTGGTCAGATACTTCTAGGGCAATTAATATCTTGTTTGGCATATAATATGTTGCATCGAATTGAGCCTCGGTGTCATGAGCTTAGCGCAACAATAAATACCTTTTATGTGAAGTTGTATCTGTTATAACTGTCACGTGTGTACTGTGAACTTGTGGTCCACTCTTATTACTAAATTCAAACCTATGAATTCACCAACTTTATGTTGACGTTTTAGCATGTTTTTCTCAGGTGCTTAGCTGTGGATGTCTTTGCTTGCTTTATGGTGTTGCCTTGCATTGGACCGATTTTTAAGAATTATTATCTACCAATTAAACATCGTTGTCAAACTTTAAATCTTTTAATCGCTTTCGCATATTATCTATGAACCTATGTAAAACTTTAACTATTTTTATTTAATGCAACGATGTTGGATTTTTAAACGTACCCTTAGAGGTCATTCTTTGTATCTTGTGTGATGTATATTATGATGTCACGCCCCCGGACACGTGATTCCGTCCAGGCCCCGTTTGGGGGTGTGACAGACGAAGAGTAAGAGTAATGGTGGAAAACTTTCCACATATCCTCTGTATCATATGTATATAAGATTTTTCATTTTATATAATTTTTTTCAAAAAGAAAATAGAAAATTAAAAAATCCAAAAATACAAAAATATGATTCTCATGACATGTCTTCTGACAATCGATAATATTTACGACTTTAGAAATGTTATTTAATAATAACACAGAGCTGTAAATAAAGTTCGAGCAGAAGTTCAAACTACTTTCGAAACATTTCAATGGCTTGCTATTATTTTAGATAACAACCCACTCTTCATCTTAAAGGCAAGTATTTCGTCAAAAAGAAAACTTGGCCTCACAATGGGAATTAAGTTTCCTAGGTATGATCTACTTTATGATCATACAAAGGCTTATGTTTACTTTGCAACACAACCCGTGCTTCGTATATACAATGAATGTACGTGTTAGTGCATTTATTTGTCAAAATAAGAGAAATCTTATTTCTATGGTGTTGATTTTTAAACAAAATTAATCATCTCACGGTTTCATCAAAAAAATCATTTTCTAAGACAATTTGAACCATCAAATAATGACTACAACTCTTTAAATAGAAAACGGGTCATTATTTGAGGGGGAGAATGTGTCAAATTATCTTCATTAAAATATCATCGAGTGGTAAAAGTAAAAAGGTTTTAAACTATAACGGGTTAATATTTAAAGGGGAGTTAATTAATTTTAACTCATTTGGGCTTTATATGTTATGTGTTTATGCCTTTAGGGACTTGATAGCAAAATATGAGGCTCAGTCTAGGTTAATAAATCTTTAAGGATTATGTGTGCCAAAATATGAGGCTCAGTCTAGGTTAATAAAAGGAATATGAAACTTAAGGGGGTGATTATGTCAAAAACTAAAAGTTTCAAACATAACCACCCCTCTCACCTGTCACTTTATTCACTCAAACCAAACACCCCTTTGTTCTTCATTGTTGAAATCAGCTAAACTCAAGAACACCTAACAAACGTGCATTTCAATCCTCAAGATAAACTAAAATTATGTTTCTTACATCCTAACAATCTTGTAATCAAAAGGGATTTAACTTATGCCCATGAATTGGACCGAAAACCCTATATCTTGATTTAGCGTTCTTCAAAATAAAAGTGTGTTAAATGTTAAATTGATTGAGGGGTTTTGGTTATCCAAAGGTATAGATAACTCGTTTGTATCAGGTTTTCATGAGGTTAACATAAGAATGTGTTAGGCTTGATTTTGAGGGTTGAAAATATGGAAAAAGTGGTAAGAACATAAAAATGTTCTTGGGTTTGTGTTCATAAGTGTTATTATGATTTTTGTATGCTTTAGAGTGTGAAAATTCCAAGATAAAACATCTAAAACTTAAGAGATTGATTTTTCGAGTCATTTAACTAGTTTCAGAGCATTAGTGGTAGTTTTGTAGATAAATACTTGTTAAAATGTCTCATGTGATGTTCATGTATGCTAAGTATCATGTTTGGTTGATTTAGATGCTTGAAATTTGTAGTTTGTGTTTTAAAAAATGGTGCACTAGGCAAAGTATACGCGAAAATGGCTTGGGCGAATTATACCACGTGTACCAGGCGAACTATACCATTTGAACTTGGCGAATTATACCATGTGAACTGGCCGAACTATACCATGTGAACTGGGCAAATTATACCATTAATACTGGGCGAATTATACACAATGGTATTAGGCGAATTATACATAAATATTAAAACTAGGCGATTTGTACATGCACTTGGTGAATTATACATGATAATTTAATCTAAGTGATTTATTCCTTTAAATTTTCACTAAGTGATTTATTTAGGGTAATTTTTCCTTAATACTCAATCTAGTTGCTTAGTTGACTGTATTTGGCCAAAAGTTAGTTTGTTAACATTCCATGTTGACTTTCTGATCTTTGTTCATCGTTTTGTGTTTTAATTGCCTACTTGATAAACTGTGCATTATCCCTAGTTGAAATCACATATTGCATCTAAAATCTATCAACGTGAACCAGATTGTCACTCAGTAAAATATATATCTATTTGTATATAAACTGTATTGGACAAATCTTAGCAGAATCATGACTACTAATACTGCTCAACAAGTTACTCTAGACAACGCCTTGGTGGCACCTGAGAAACGAATAGATATTGGAAAATGCAACATGAGAATCAATCCTGCAAAGACACAAAAGGAATCCACTTAGCAAGTTGTCTTGGATGCTCTCGCACTCACTACTTGCTATCCTGCCTTCCTTATCACTGCAGATGTTCCTGAAATATATATGCATCAGTTTTGGTTCACAATCAACAAGTACGACTCATCTTTTCGGTTCAAAATTAACAAGAAGAGGTACACTATCAATCTGGAAGTATTCTGAGAAGTCCTATAGATTTGTCCAAGAATTCCAGGTCAAGAGTTTGATGCACTTCCTTTAGATGAAGAAATTGTCTCCTTCATCAAAGAACTTGGGCACAAAGGAAACATTAAATCTGTCACTAACTTGGTTGTTTATCAAATGCACTAACCATGGAGAACCTTTGCTTCAATCATCAACAAATGTCTATTTGAGAAAATCACAGGTCTTGACAAGATGCGACTTTCAAGAGCTTAAATTCTCAGGGGGATGTTCTATAACAAGAATGTTGACTTTGTTGCACTACTCTGGGAAGACTTCACATTCCAGATAGAGAACTATAACCTTTGCCCTTTTTGTGTTATGAATATTTCATTTATAGTCCTTTGACTATTTGACTTTTGTCAGTTTATTTAGATTTTGTACCGTGTTGATGGTGGTGATTTTGTTGAGAATTATGGTGATTTATGGTTTATTGTGATTAATAATCCCTTTTGGAAGTTATTATTGTGTTATTTGTTGATGTGTCTTTGTGTGGTGTATATTTTATTAATTCAAGTTTTAAATTTATATTTTGCCGACTCAACCAAAAACAACACTTTAACGGGCAGTGTACCCGATCGGTAGTAGTTTCGTGGTAAATAGGGTGTCGATCACTGAGAGCGAGGTTAAATCTATTAATTTAATTAATATCTTGGTTATCTAATCTATGTTAATTCTATTCTAATCCTATGTTAAACCTATGTCAGTCTAAATCCTAATTCTAATGGGAAAAGGGGGTTTTTCAGCCTGAGAGACTGGCACAGTTTGGTTGGTGACTACAATCAATTCAAGACTCTGTTACCCACGCAAGCTAATAGACAAAAGATAAAAGAGCGGTCGAACCTTATATAAGAAAACTGTATTAACCATTATTAATCCAATTAGAACGTTGGTTTGTTTATTAAGTGCAATGATTTCTTCTCTTGAGGTGGCATATCATTCTTAAGACTTAGGCGTTACATCATCCTAAGACCTAGACACATTAATTCTGTCACAATTAAATCATCCGCATAAAGCATCCTTATTTTCTGATTATAATCTATCTTAGGGATTAAAGCAATGGTGATCTTGTTAAACCCTAGCTCATAAAGAATTTACCCACTTACCGCTTAATGGCAATCTATACACTAGTAGTCCACTTGTCCAACTATCCAATGGAATCAGAACGTTATTTATTGCATTATCTAGGTTACCTGCTAGTCAACACTATCAATAAACCATCGGCAATATCCAATATATAGTTAAGCCTGAAGCGTATCCTAGATACAGACTTAAAAGGACAATACTTGTGTAACTATTATTCTAGATGTATAAATTAGTATATGTAGAGTTATCCCGGACTCTAGATCCGCTTGGTCCACTTTTCTAGATCCAGTTGAATGATAGGTCGCATACAAAAGTGCGTAAACAAGTATAAATTGATAAACATAAACAAGCACTCAACGATAAATCAAGAAATCGATATAAACAAATACCAAACATTCAGATCTTCATAATAATGGCTAATACCCAAAGGTATTAGCCTTCAAACGTCATAATAAATACAAGAGTAATAATTTAGCCAAGGTAAACTAACCGAGTTAACGAATGATACCAAAAACTTAACGATTCTAAAAGTATATGGAATTACACGATGTCTTCTATGCAATTGAATACGTTGCTCGACCTCTTCTGCTCTTTTTCTCCTCTGAAAATCAACTTTTGTGGTTTAGGTATCGAGTATATGATTTAGCACACCTAAAACTTGTTTTTGAGTTTTCTATTTATAAGGTATGGAAGTCGGTTGGATACGGCGTATCCATGTATTGGATACGGCGTATTGAGAATTTCTTAGAGTAGGGACCACGTTTGATATCTTCCAGAACATTATATTGACTCCATATCTTGAATACGGCGTATTGAGTCCTCTGGATATGACGAATTGATCTTCATTCCTTTTGTGGTCTTTGGTGAGTGCAGGCACGGATACGTCGTATCTTCCTTGATAGATACGACGTATTGGTCTTCAGAACAGTAATCTTCAAGATATCTTCATTTAAGCTCCAGAATGCGCGCCTTTTGCTAAGTTTCACCAATTACTCCATAATTATTGCAAATCTCAAATATAAACGATTAAGTAACAATTCTTTGCAATAACTATACAAAATGGGTTAATAACATGGGATAAATGATGCTATAAAATAGACGTTATTTGATGTCATTAAATATCCCCCCACTTGAATCCCACTTTCCTCAAGTAGCCTTTAGAAGTTTATAAAAATGTATCCCTTAAGGATATTTTCTGTTAAAGCACTTTTTCGATCTATTACAAGTACACAACCAAACACCTCATGAAATAGGAAGATGAAAACACTCAAATCACTCAACTAATCTATGTGGTAACATGTAACTAATTCGCTCAATTGCTCGGTCATGAAGAGTATTCTATCATAAGCTTGGCAAGGATACATATCTCCACCACTAAAGCCAAGGAGTAACAAGTTTATAAAGGTAAATATGGGTTTTTGTTTGGAAAGGCGTACGGTTTGATCATTCTACAATCTTTCACTAGAAGTACCACTCTAACAAGGCAGCTGAAGTACACATACACACCCAGAATGCCGGGTTAGACATGTGTGTTCGATTACATCCCCATTCGAATTTAACCAACGTTTAGGATGAAGAATGATATAGGGTAGGAACCTTCTAACTTTCACCAAAAGTCGTAAACCAACGAGGTACAAGACATGCATACATGGCTGTAACGACGGAATATGTTGGTCCTTGGTCTTGGATCTATATAGCCTTTGTAAGACAATAGCTAACTTGAATAAATCCAAATCAACTATGTGAGAGACACTGACTATGAATATCAAGTGTTAATGTGGAATCTTAACACAAGAATTAAGAAGAACAATAATACTAGTTTTGCTATTGATTTCGATTAAACTTCAATGCTTCTATTACATATATAAAACTCTATGCCGTAGGGTTCCTTTTATACACTAAGGAAACCCTAACAGGCTTTACAAAACGTGTAAAAGGATAATGCATATCCTTTCCTAAGATATCTCCTAAAATATCTCTAAGATAACTATTACGTATCAACGAATAATCGACCCATCATATAATTCCTTTGGTAATGCTTTTTGCGAAACGATTATCTTCAAACTTTCTTTCTCTCTTTTTTTGTATTTTTTTCTCATTTTTTTCCTTTTTTTTTCTTCAAATACCTCAAATCTCAGTGTAGTTTCACCATTTTCACCATCATAATAATTCCAGATAATTCCTTTGGTAATTTCTTAGTTCTTCGGTTTCACCAATAATTGTGACGGTAGTAAAATCACATAAGATTTGACTACTAATATACATACCCATTTGCAATGTGTAAATTTCCAACCACACCAAAGATAGTAAATGACACAAGACTCGGGAAATACAAACTTTACACTTTAAGCAACTAGCATCTGTAAATTAAACTTTTATCTAACATGTAGAGATTACGGTGTAAGAGGTTTTAAAACGAAACAATAGTTGGTGTAAATTCCATAAAGATTGCCTCTACGGGGTTGTTTCTATGATATCACTCTAATATGGGAGTGAAGGGATTAACGGAGGTTAACTAACTGGTGAAGTTATTTTTAATAAACAACTCATGTATAGCGATTTGGTTGTAATCCAAGATTTACCAATTTAAACAAGTTACTCTAATTAAATCCATAATACTCATTATTGTTGTCTCGAATAGATATACCAAGCCAAGTTCTAAAGTCTACAACATCACTGGCACACTCATATTTTGTGGAATTTGGGTAAACATTTGGAAACGGAAAGGTTAAATCCTCACAATATCTAACAAGGGTTATTGTGTGTGGGTTATGTATCAAGTAATTTCACAAAAGTATGCTTGAAAAAAATTTAAATTTGAACATAATTTAAGCATTTTATTGTGAAAAATATGACAAGTGATCATTCCAATTCCATCCCCCTACTTGAATTATACAACGTCCTCGTTGTATATATAAAACATTAAATACGGGAATTTAAAAAGAATTAGAATGAGAAACTCCTCTGATTTTTTGCTTGGTGGATTCTCCAATTTGCGTTTATGAGCAAGATTTTGTGTTGAACAGCTGTCTTGAGGTTTCAAGACTCCAACACTTCAAGATTTCCAGATTCGTAAATTTTCCACCAATATTCGTTGATATTTTCCTGTAGGTCCTGCATAAAATATAGGAAAAACAGGTGCATTCCTATCTTGGTACCTATGGTTAATTTAAACTAAACTAAAACAAACTAAATACGGGTCAGTCTGTGGATACGGCGTATCAAGTTAACGAATACAGCGTATTCGCAAAACTGACAATAATGCTTTTAAAGTGCATAAAAAAATAAAGACTGATAACGTCCAGACAGTCAATACGCCGTATGGGTGGACACGCCGTATTGAAGTCTGGGAAGACAGACTCAACAAAAAAATTAAATAACATTTCGGGTAGTCTCCCGGGAAGCACTTTTGTTTACAGTGAAGTCTTTAAGTTAGACTTTTCTTCAGCTTCCTTTTATATTGTATCATTATCCAATTCAACCACTTCATTCTCTTCCTCGTTATTATATCCATCGTGATACTTTTTTAACCTATGTCCATTGACATTAAAACTGACTCCATTTTTATCGATAATTTCCACAGTTCCATATGGATGCACAGTTTTTACGACACATGGGCCGTACCATTTTGATTTAAGCTTACCCGGATGCATCCCAAACCTAGAGTTAAATATTAATACCTTATCGCCTTCTTTGAAATTTTTATCCCCTCGAAGCTTAGAGTCATGCCATTTCTTAGTTCGTTCTTTGTAGATTTGGGTGTTTTCATATGCTTCATCTCTTAACTCTATCAATTCATTAAGTTCTATGAAACGGTTTTTTGCAGCAGCTGTGAGATCCATATTACATTGTTTTAATGCCCAATATGCCTTATGTTCGATCTCTACAGGTAGGTGACAATCTTTTCCGTAAACCAACTTGAAAGGGGTGCATCCAGTGGCCATTTTGTAAGCAGTTCTGAATGCCCAAAATGAGTCGTCAAGCTTTTCTGAACAATTCTTTGGGTTATACCCAACTGATTTTTCCAAAATACGTTTCATAGCTCTGTTGGTCACTTTAGTCTGTCCGTTGGTTTGAGGGTGATATGCAGTAGATAATTTATGAGTCACTCCATTTTTCTGCAAGGCTTTTTCTGATTGAGTGTTGCAAAAATGCGTCCCTCGATCACTAATAAAAGCTTTAGGAACTCTGAATCTTGCAAATAGCCTTCTTAAAAACCTAATTACAACGCGAGCATCTTTTGTAGGAAGATCTTGAGCTTCCACCTATTTTGAGACGTAATCTACTGCCACTAATATATATTTATTCCCTTTTGAGTTCGGAAAGGGTCCCATAAAATCTAGTCCCTATATATCAAATACGTCACATACCTTTATGTTGTTTTGAGGCATCTCACTTCTTGATGATATGTTTCCTGATCTCTGACATGCATCGCACTTCATCACATAATCCTTAGCATACTTAAAAATGCTAGGCCAATAGAATCCAGATTCGTAGACTTTCCTTCTAGTAATTGACGCACTATGATGTCCTCCAGTTGGTCCAGAATGACAATGTGCCAAGATTTCAAAGATTTCGTCCCCAGCAACACATCTTCTCATTACATTGTCCGAGCATAGCTTGAACGCATACGGTTCGTCCCAAAAATAATACTTAACTTGAGAGAAAAATCTCCTTCTCTTTTCAGGCGTCCAATTCGGAGGTATGATCTTTCCAACGATATAGTTAATATAATCAGCATACCATGGTTCATCGTTATTGAGCTCCGCTTTCAATATCATGAGATGCTCGTCGGGAAATTCATCGGTTATTTCCTCTTCTGCGAAGGTTCCCAAATCTGGGTTCTCAAGTCTTGACAAATGATCTGCAGCCAAATTCTCTGCCCCTTTTTTATCCTTAATCTCAATGTCAAATCCTTGGAGAAGTAGAACCCACCTAATAAGTCTTGGTTTCGCGTCTTCTTTGCTGAACAAATACTTCAAAGCAGAATGATCAGTGTAAACCACAGTTTTTGATAAGACAAGATACTGAAAAAACTTATCAAAAGAGAAAACAACTACAAGAAGTTCATTTTCGATTGTGGTATAATGTTCTTGGGCATTATTCAAAGTTTTGCTTGCATAATAAATCGGCTTTAATTTTCAATCAATTCGTTGCCCCAAAACTGCTCCAACAGCGAAATCACAAGCGTCACACATTAATTCAAATGGCTCGTTCCAATCGGGAGATATGATGATAGGCGCGGTGGTCAGTTTTTATTTTAAAATGTTGAACGCCTTTTGCAGTCATTAGAAAAATTGAACTTCACGTCTTTCATCAAAAGTTAGGTCATCAGTTTAGAGATCATTGAAAAGTCTTTTATGAACCTTTGGTAAAATCTAGCATGCCCCAGAAAACATCTAACTCCTTTTACGTTAGTTAGGTATGGTAATTTAGCTATCACATCAATTTTGGCTCTATCAACTTCGATTCCAGCTCCAAAAAATT